>VYYI01000021.1:17448-79539 GCA_021029175.1 Bilobella aurantiaca | reverse complement strand
TGTAAAACAGAACAAAAACTGGCGAGCGCCGTAGGCGCGAGCCGGACCACCCCCTCCCAAATACCCCGGAGGACCCCTACCTTGAGATGGGAGGGTTTCGGTGTCTGAAGTGAAAAGTATATTATGGTGCGAATCAGAATATGATTATAATACGTAATGATATTTAATAATCCTGTCTCTTGCTTAGTATGAATCTTCTCCACAATTCTGCAATAATTGATCAAACTTATACCACAAGAAAGTTCTCGGCTCAAGCGATTGCGGAGCAATTTTACTCTACATACATATCCATGCAGCATACTTCGGATGCTTGGCTCTCAAAAGGGATTTCGAACTACCTGAGTGGGCTCTACTTGAAGAAGTTCTTAGGCAATAATGAATATCGACATTGGATTCAATCCGTAAGTTTCGAAAATATGGAGATGTTGAGTTTACACACACATAAATTACAATGTAGTCAACGTTTGGTGATTTTAGGAGATGCAAGAAGTAGTAAAATACGAGCAGCAATATGGTGGAATTGTGCTGGATCCTTCATTGCTAAATCCTCCCAAAGGAAAAAGGTTTGGATCAGAGAGTAATAGCAGTCTCCATGCTCGNCCCAAAGGAAAAAGGTTTGGATCAGAGAGTAATAGCAGTCTCCATGCTCGTCCTTCTTTGGAGCATCAAACCTCAGGCGGCGAAGCAGGCTTCTACTTTTATCTTCAGAATCCAGATTTGGTCTCTCCAGAGTACTTGCGGATTTACGCCAAAAAGGCACACCTAATCATTCGAATGCTGGAGAATCGAATTGGAAGTCAGCTTCTGCTGCAGGTTTTGAACAAGCAACTGTCGTTGGCACTAATATTTATTCAGCAAAGTGAAGCGACGGAAGGACTCATGCGGCAGGCTCCGCAACTAATGCCTTCCAGTGCTCCTGGGCTTCCAACAGTTGCGCTAGATTCTGGTAATTGTGTCAGACTCAACCTTTCTATGATTTGTGTAAGATGAGGATTTGAGGATCTACTGACTTCATTTGTATTTAGCCCCAGGAGCTAATCCTTCTAATCCAATGTTGATCAGTACGGCTTCTTTTACACGCTCCATTTTTACTGTCACTGGTAAAGACATGACAGTGTTTATGGATCAGTGGGTGAGGCAGGGAGGTCATGTCAAATTCCACATGTCATTCGTCTTTAATAGGAAAAGGTGAACGAAGGAAGATTTCACTCTAAACACAGTTCATAATTTATTTAGTTCGTGTAATTGCGATTATTCTTTTCAATATTGTCAGAAATACTGTAGAATTGGAATTGAAACAAGAAGCTACTCATCAATTAGGGATACGAAAATACGTGGGTCCACTGACAGTGGCGTTGCAGGAGTTGGATGGGACGTTCAAACATGTTCTTCAAATTGAAACTACACATTCCAAGGCAGACATAGTTTGTCATTCCAAAAGCCGAAGGCAAAAGAAAAAGAAGATCCCCTTGTGTACTGGAGAGGAAGTTGACATGGATCTCACGGCCATGGAGTACGCATTTTTTTTTATAATACATTTTGACTCACACAGTCCTTTCCAAAATGTTTAAAAGATGCACACAAAACAAAAGTGCTCGGAAGGAAAATTTAATTTTCAAATTAATTTCAATAGTTCTGATTCACCCGTTCTGTGGATTCGCCTAGATCCTGAAATGACGCTAATTCGCACAGTTGATAGCAAGCAACCAGACTTCCAATGGCAGTATCAGTTGCGACATGAAAGGGATGTAACTGCACAAATCGAAGCGATTTGGGCCCTGGAGAAGTACATTTATTATCCATATCCGTATATTTTCCACTTATTTTGGAAAATGGTTATGTGTTATGACATATTTGCAATTTCAGCTTCTCGAATAACCATACAAGAACATGCCTAACGGATATGATTGAAAATGAGCAGACCTACTACAAAGTTCGATGCGAAGCATGTTTCTGTTTGGCTAAAGTAAGATTTTAAGTGGAGAGTATTCTTTTAATAATGACTTAATTTTGGTGTCATGCAAATTAGGTAGCAAATGCAATGGTTTCAACATGGTCTGGACCTCCAGCGATGTTGGGCATTTTCCGAAAACTGTTTGGTTGCTTCTCCTGCCCTCACATTGTGCGTCAAAATGATTTCGACAACTTACATCACTATTTCATACAGAAGGTACGATTTTTATGTTTATTACAAGTGTACGCACTGCATTTACTTACTTAATTAATTCAAAAAACTTTAAAATTCCTAATATTTTAGACTATTCCCGTTGCAATGGCCTTATTGCGTAATGTACATGGGATTTGTCCAACCGAAATAAATCGTTTTCTAATTGACTTGTTCAAATACAATGACAATAGCCGAAATCGTTTATCAGATAATTACTATCGAGCAGCCTTAATTCAAGCTCTCGGAAATACAATTACACCAGTCGTTGCACTGCATAATATTGGGTAAGTGGGCATTTCTCAATCAGAATCACAGTTTTCTAATTGATTGTTTCCAATTGTGCTGCTTCACTGTCACTGTACTTGCAGAGGGGCAGTAACCGCTGAGTCACTTTCAAAGGATACGCAAGTCATAATGGAGGAAATTTCACGGTGCTTGAATATGGAGAAGATGTTGCAGTGCTACAAATATACGGTCACCGTTGAATGTCTTCGATCAATTCGAAAACTTCAAAAATTTGGTCATCTCCCGAACAACGTTGAATTTTTCAAAACCTACGCTGTGTATGGACAATTCAAAGGTAATGGAAATTAAAAAGTCTGTCATTGAATTAGTTTACTTATTTTGATCTCTAATTACTAGACGTAAGACTAGCTGCACTTGAAGCCATCGTGGATTTTACAAAGACGGACGGGAAACTAGATGACGTGCTTTACTTGTTGGATTTGCTGGACACGGACCCAGTGCCCAGCGTACGACACTCTTTGTGTCGACTCATTGTTACAGCGTTTACGGGAAAATCTGTAAGAACTTCAATGTAATGATTCATATTTTCCTTGCATCGTTTTGTAGAGAATGAGCTTTTTTAATACTAAAATCAGTTTAGTAAATGTAATAAAGATATTTCTAACATCTTCATGGTATACCTACCGTTGTTGCTTTCAGGTTGACAGAAGAAAAACAAAATCACCATTTACGAATGCTATTGTTGCGCAACGTCTTTGGCAGAAGTTTACGTAAATACAAATTGAATTGTAATAATATCTGGTGCAGTTCTTCTAATTCGTAAATATTTCTCGTTTTTAGTGCCGATGGAAATCTTGATTCCAGAATTCGGTGCGATTATGTCGACGTGTATTATGCGATATTTGGAGCCAAGAAGCCGTCATGCATGATCGACGCTGATCCTCTTGCTTTGCAAGAGCATCTCTCGCGCAGGAAATCGCCTATTACAGCTCGAGAAGTTGACGATGAAATTAAAGATTCTGTACCGGTGAGATGTGTTGCCTTTGCAAACGTTAAAAGTCAAATACTATTTCATAGTATTGTATTGCAAAGTTCAAATTATTTTTAATTTGTGGATCTTATTCTTATTTATTTAAATTTTTATTTTATGTCACTTTAGGATTCCGAAGCAGTATCCACCATAATCGATTCTCCGATAAAAATGACTGCAGCGCGAATCTTGTCATCTAAAAGAGAATCCCACGCTACCGATAGTTCCGGGGAGCTACCAGAATCAATGGATACTTCTCTACCGACGTATTTTGAGCCTGGTATGTTCAAGAACGATGACATGACGCTTGCGCCAACGGACTTCACAGGTGTTGAGGAAGTAGTCATTCAAGAAGAAGTTATAGCAGACGAAGTACCGGTAGAAGAGGAGTTGGAAATTCCCGACGGATCTTCTGCGTCAACAGCAACCTCACCCCACAAGAAGCATCATCATCACCATCATGGCAAGGTGCGTCAAGTCTTTCCTACCGTAACATCTACTCGACTCATTTGTTTTGACATTGTATTCTAATTTAAAATTACCGTTGCAGGCGAAAAAGAAAAAAGAAAAGAAGAAACGCCATAAACATAGGCACAAGCATCGACATGATCACAAGAAAAAGACTAAAGATGAAATGATGAGCTCGGGCAGTTCCGGTAGCAATTCCCCTTAACCTCTTTAGATTTTAGCCTCTAAATGACATTCCCTCCCAGTTAACCCTATCGTAGAATCCGCTAAATCTTTTTAATTACATTGCAAACATTAAACTAAACAATAAATAGGATTTTTCTAATTTAAAGTGTGAATTGTTTTTTGTTAGATTGCATATTGCAATAAATGCTTGCAATCAAAATTTTGACTAAAATGACTGTCTTTTTTATGCATGTGAAATGTGGACGAAGGGGCCAAGTAATGGAAGTAATTGAGTTGTATTTATTTATTATTGTATTGTTAATTATTATCCAGTGGAGTAATACTAGTTTAAAATTCATAATGAGTATAATAAATTATAGGTGTTAAATGTTTTGCGTGATAAAATTAAGGGCAGTGCGTTTCTTATTTACCTGAGGAATTGTTACTGTGGAAAGTCTTTGAGAGCAGTGCATTCATGTGGAAGTCAGTGAAAGTTTTGTTGGTGTTTGACGACAATGGTTGAAAATTTGGCGAATTAGAATTAGGGGAGTTCACTGACGACAAGTTGGCTGAGCGCTGTTGCGCCCGCGATGCTGCTGTGACTGTAATAGAGCTTGGTATTATCCTCGGTATATTATTTGGTGACGGAGTGCTTAGCCTGCTTGGCGGCGTGTTACTTTTAGGACTATTCAGGGCCCCCAAACTGCCCGAGGGTGAAACCGTGTGCGGTTTAGTTTTCTTCACTTCGCTAACGGTCACTCCTGAACCGACTTGTGTTTGGAAAGTGGCTAAACTTTTTAGGACGTCTGAGGCCGCTGTATTGGGATTGGCTCTCTTTTTCCGACGTGGTTCCTTTGTTGTTGGTGTCGGAGTCGGAAGTGGTGGTGGCAAAGACGGTCCACCTAGCATTGGCAGTAAATGAGACAACCCAAGTCCAAGTGAACTTAATTGTGGATGTAACTGCAGATGCTGAATGAGGAGCTGGTGCTGCTCCTCGGCGGTAAGAGCCCTAGGCGAAGCGAGCGGTGCTGGAGGCGCAACGCTTCGATTCGCTGATACTCTTGGTTTTCGAGGTTTCTTTGCCGTGAGTACTGGAGGTGGCGGGGCCCTTGAGGGAATGGGTAACTGAGTATCTATTTTTTGCCTTTTCTTAGCAGGAGAGGCACTCGAGGGACTTGAATGTGTGATAGAGGGCTTGCGAATAACGTTGGTTACAGCTGCTAGTCTATCAGTGACACGACGACGCGATTTTGATTTTGGTGATGGAGCGGCAAAGTTTCTTGACTGCTGCACACTGGGTTGTTTTTGTGAAGTCGAAGGCCTCATTGCAGCTCCACCGGGAATAATCGACGTCGAAGAAAGGCCTGGCTGAATAGTTGACGCTGAAGGAAGAGATCCAAATATTTCTCGATTACTTTGAGGTTGGGGTGGAGTCTTTTTAGTAGGCGGAGATGGCGTTACTGGTTTAGGCTGCTGAACCGGTTGCGATTGGGAAACAGGAACTGAGTCTCCGTGAAGCTTGGGATTCAAAGGAACGTTTTTAACTTTTAGACGTCTTGCCGCCTGGGGGCTGCCAACATTGATATCGAGTGATTTGGGAGAAGCAACGCTGTTAATCGTAGTTGAAACATTCGAAACCACCACTTTCGGTTTGGGAGGGGGAGTGGGTTCCCCGTCATCTTTATCTGAATCAGTGCTTGATGAAGACGAAGTTCCGGAAGAATCTGATGACGAAGATTCGGACTGGGAGGAGATCATCATCACCCTTGATTTTCCTGGACGGAGTGGGCTGTTACTTGCGGACTTGGGGCTATCAGACTTCTTACTACTACCAGAGGCACCCTCAGTAGCCTTGGATGCTGGTGATGACTTAGACGTGGCAATTTCACCTGCAGCAGGCCTCCCTCGACGCCTTTTCACACCACCGGAGGCTTTTTTATTTTGATGGCCAGCATTCCTCTTACCGGACTTATCCATTGATTTGGAGAACTTCCGACCCTGTTGACGCTGCTCCTCAATCTCTTCATCAACGTCACACTCTGAGACGTCAGCATCCTTGAAGTCCAATCTACCCGAATTAATATAAAACCCTCCATGAACTGGCTGAATATCCTCGGGTACAATCTCGTCGTAAACTTCACTATTATCTATGAATGAATCCGTCTCATCGTATCCAGCTCCACGATCAATGTAGTCTTCCGCTTTTCTTTTTCTCCTCTTGTCCTTTGCTCCAGTGTTTTGATACCTCTTCTCGAGTCTCGCTGCAAGGGCTCTCAAGTCATCATCATCGTCTGAAGCATATGGATCTATGGTCTGTTTTCCTGTAAATTACATAATTTAACTCATTTAAGGGATTCGCTACAATATTTTAAAGTGAAGCTATCAAAAATGAAGAGGTCTACCATTAGCTGCTCGATTAGTCGCCTTTTTGTCCTGTGCTTCCTTGACCAAATCCTTCCAGGAAAACTCAGGATACGTTTCAGCGTTCGACACAAGTTCCAAGTCAAAGCAGTAATCGATTTTCGGAGAGCTTGTTGCTGGCACCGGTGGGGGCCCTAGCGGTATGATCTCCATTTATTCCTGCTGTAATCTAAAGTTATTACAAGACAATTGAATTAATTAGTAATACACATTAATTAACAAGCTCTCTGAAACATATGGACGGCTTTTAAAAAATCAATGTTACTGGTTTTAGCTTATCAAAGTCAGATTACTATTACCGTTTACCACAGTCTTGAGGTCACCGGCCAGATTATTTAATTTTAATTACAATTTGACTACATTTATGACAGTTTAAAATACTTAATTTGGTGAGCAATTAACTTAACCGTAGCACAATTAACTTCTAATTAAAACTCGACATGACAGCTGTTTGTTTCCTTGTGCGGATGTTTTACCTTTTCCCTCGTTTTAAATGCGCGAATGGAAACGCGCTCTTGCGTTTGCGTCCAGTAATAAACGTAAGAAAGAAGCGTCATGAATAGATTTATTTGTTCAACCAAGATGTTTTTAAAATAATAATTGCTGTCAAAATTATATAAATTATTAAAATTCATAAGCCAATAATGATATCAAAATCTTAAGAACTAAAAAACCAGTCGGAGCTCACGGAGACAGACGCATGTTCTGTTTGGCAAATCTTGGATTGATTTAAGGTAGATAATTTTTTATAATTTATAGCTTAATAAGAATTTTGTTTTATAATTAAAATTTAAGAATTTAATTATAAATAGTTATAAATATGGAGGGAGGCCTGTTTGCGGGTCCCATTCAATCGCATTGCCGTTTACAACAAGATTCACAACGAGAAGCACTGTAAAAAAAATATTTCCATTACAAAGTGGTGCTTTTCCTTTAGTTCCTCAATTTTAGCAAAAAGTAACGGAATATTTTTTCAATTTCTTTCGCAACCTATAAAACTTTTCCCTTTTATGTTCACTCTTCATTTGGAGTGAAAGGGAGAGCTGCTGGAAATGTCCAGGAATTTATTTTGGACGAATAATATTCCTGGAACTCGGCGATGGCAGCAGTATGTGGACTCAAAGCCCAGAGTGGCAAAATATTTTTTATATTATCCAGAGAGCAGGGAAGCATTACTAACATTGGACTGGTGCTCTCTTCGTCTACACTGACATAAAACGATTTCTCAGTTTCAGATGGTTTCAGCCTAATGGGATATGGTATCGTGGCTATTGGGATTTTCAGCGAAAGTAGGAAGCCAGAGTCATAAAACTGGAGAAAACTGGAAAGGCTGGAGGTCTGGAGACTTTCTTTCAAACACAACTCTGCCCAATGTTTTATTCTCCAGAAAAAGCAGAATTCCAGAAACATGCTCTTCTTCTGTCATTCAATTATTCCCCATCCAGCATGCTGCTTCCTAAAATAAACACCTTAAATGGCCTTTATTTTTTATTCTGGAAGCGCGTCAATTGATAAACAGCACAAAATTATCTTACTCTCAAAATCGCTGCTTAAAATCATTTCCCCCTCACAATCACTGTTGAATTTTCAATCTGAAATGAACGGGAAAATTAAAACTACCCATGTGATCTTAAAATCACCCAAAAAGGCTCATAAATGCAGTATTTGTAAATTTATTTATATTTATTTATTAGATTTATTTATAGGAAACGTATTTCAAGATTCAGAATGACATCCAAAATGCGGGTTTCTCTCTTCTTGCTATGATTCATAAAAACCAAAAACTTTAGTCAAATCAACAATTTTATTTTTTATTTTTATACAAACTAGCCTTTTAGAACATAATCTAATGCAACCTTCGCTTCGCAAAAACAAACGAAAATATAGCGGCAAAGTGCGTGTTTGTTGAAAGGGAAAGTGATTTTTTTTTTTGCTTATGTGAAATCCGTTCTTCCTGTTCTGTGAAGCGAAATGTTGAGGAAATGATGCGAGAGCTGAAGTTTGAAAATTGAATTTTAGAAAAAGGAAGCGGAAGAGTGCTGTTCAAGGCTGAAATGAAGAACGGCCTTTTTTTCTAAGATCTCAAAATTCTGACTCGATCCGATCTGTTATTTTTATTCCATAGAAGAAAAATGTTTGTTTGGTGATTTGAACACGGTGTTTTCAACGTCCTCCTTCAAATTGAAAAGTTTTTCTTGTAAGGAAATTTTCAATTACTCGTTATTTTTTTAGCCTTTTTCAAAACTAGTTCAGACGTTACTTTCGGTAATGCAGCAGTGTAGGGTGCTATTATTTATTTGCGAATTTTCAAAAACTCAAAGGCAATTTTGTGTTTTTCTTTTCATCAAGAGCAAAGCTTTTCAAAACATTGATGAATAATTCGTTTTAAATGCAGTTTAAATAGTGCTGAATGGCTTGATTAAATATTTAAAATCGTTTTCATGCGACCCATTCTGAATCTTTTTTCTGATAAAAATATCAAAAAATATTCAGAATTTCACTACGCTATCAAGCACAGTGAGTTCAATTTTTAAAATTCAGTTTCACAAGCGTGTTTTTTTTTTGTAAAAAGTTCTGAACTAACCTTTTATGCGTCATACCTACTTTCCATTATTTGTAATGCTAAATAATTATTGCTTTAAATTATTCCTAAAAACGGAAAAAATCTTGTTTAAAACCGTCAATTCATCCAAGTAAATTACTGCCCAGCGGCCTTTCCGATGCGTGTGATCGTAGAGCTTTAGGAAGCACAAGCGTCCTTCCCCCTTCTCCATTTGCCTTCCCTGTGAACAGTGCAGTCAGTTGCAAAGGAGAAGTGAAAGTTGAAGGTTGTGTTTTTCAACGGCTCGAAAACACCGTGCTCTTTCTTACTGTTCAAAGCGGTCAACAGGCGGACACAGTTTGAATTAACTAGAAACAATGGCCTAGGTTCATTTGAATTTGGACATTGTTTCAAAGCCTGTTTGAGCCTTTCCGAAGGGATCATTCGAGCCTATTATTGTTTTGCAGGAGTGTCTTTCAAAGCGCCCCATGCGCTCCTTCTTGATTGGCGTAATTGAAAGACGGGCTCATAAATCCATCGGTTTCGAACCAAAGGAAAAGTGACAGAGTGCGTTGGATTTTGAGGGAGAGGCAGCCGCCATTATTGTTTCATTCAAACAAAGATTGATTGACTTGATGACAACGGAAACCAATTTGTTTCAACAATTGTGAAAACCGGATCTGCGAGCCAATCAAAATCCGCCCTGGAAAACTGTTTCAAAATCTAACACCCTTTCGGCTTCACTCAAACTCATTTAAAACAACTTTCACCAATCGAACGCTGCTCTGTCGAAATAAGCGTTAAAACTCAATTTACCCAAGTGGACTCTTTCTGAATGAATGGACTGAATATTCTGGAAAGTGGGTTTGTTTGAAAACCCTGATTTTTCAAACTAAAGCAAATATTCAAAAAATTTGAAAACGTAATATAGCCCCCTTCAATTTGAAAAGTAAACAGTAGTGCTAAGCTCCAGATAGTAAAAGTGGAGGCCCCGAGATAAGTGTTATTTAAAAGCTAAGGAGAGGCCAAGGCGGATTTGTATCATCTTCCCACTTGAGCCTTGCCCGTCCAGGACGCTCCTGGAGAAGAAGATTTTGGAAAACAAAAGTTTCCAGGCCCTTAAGTGACAGGGCCCTGGACAAGGTTCTTAGCCTCTTGAAGACGTCACCAGGGGCTTCGCCGTCGTAAAACGTTCCGGACCCACCGCCGTGGAGGTTTGTCCAGTCAAGACGCCCGAGGAAGCTGAAGTTTGTAAATACGCTGCTTCCGATGATGACTCTCCTCGACTAAAAATGGTTTCATGGACAGTAATTCTGGGCCCTTCGGAGGGCCCAGTGAGCCACAAAATGGGCAATGGTCTGCTGCGGAGCAGTCAGCGGGTTACAATGGTGCTCGTGGCCGCCATGTTGGTCCTTGTGGCCTCCTCGAGCCTGTCCAACGACCTGATCGCCCAGTGTCCCAAAGACTGTCAGTGCTACAACCTTCAAGTGGACTGTTCTCAGAGAGGCTTCTTCGCTGTTCCCAAAGGCATTCCGCGGGGCACCGAGAAAATGTGAGTCACTTTGCCTGCTTTTGGGTTTAGAACCCTAAATATAGGAAACGTAAACCTAACCTAACCTAAACCTAAATTGTAAAGTGTCGAGGATTGGAGGATTTAAATGCCGATGCAGCGATAGACTTCGGTTTCCTCCCCTCCAGCGCTGCTCGTTTCCCAAGTTGCCCATTAATCACTCCCTCGTCCTCCCTCCAGCAGCAGCACCATTTCTGGAATCCAGCATCTTATGTGGGTCACTCCGCTGACATTCCTCGAACAGAGCGACTGTTTGCTACGCCCAAGCTACAAATACATTTTCTAGAAATTTTGTTTACCGTGAATCAACCCTTAGCTCACCCCCACGCGAAAAGGAGTCCTCAAACCCCAATTTCCCCGTCCAGTTCCTTTCCGGAAGACAGTAGATCAATGAATAGAGAAATCGCTGTAGCTTACTGGCGAAATTAATTAAAGTGCTTTTGATTATTGCTATAAGAGCTTTAGAAAGGAGCTTAAGAACTAGTTTTTCTTTTCTAACTCTGAGAGGTCATTGTCATGAATTATGGGGTTCCGGAAGGAATCCAGGGGCTGGAAGGATCGCTTGTTTGCTTGTGGCTCGAGTCGAGTTGACAGGACAAATGGGTTGTGTCACTTGAAAGGAAGTCCAGCATGTCCATTTATGGCCATTGACATGCTTTCTTTTGGCTTAATGTCCAAAGCATGTCCTCCTCTGTCCGGGAAGATTCGAAAGATCGTTTCTGAAGTGGGCTTGATCTTCTATTGTGCTTCATTCTTGTTCGTCTTTCCCTTTTGTTATGCACTACAATGTAGAGCAATCTTTGAAGCGCAATTTTCATTGAAACGAAATATCTTCTTTTTTTTGCAAGAAGGGTGGATTTGGCCCTATTAATTCAAGACTTCAATCAGATTGAATTTTGTATTCGATTAAAAAGGAAGACAATCGGATGATGCCTACGCCTTCTTCTTACCGTACATTTCAAGTACTCAATTTCTATTGTGAAAGGCAAATCGTTTTAGAAAATCGAAATTACTCAATCCAAACAAGTTTTTTGTTCTGGAATTGGTTGGAAAGCCTTTGCAAGGCCTTTTTTGAAGGGTATAACGATATAAGGCAAGGCTTTGGGTTTGTAGCGAGGTTTTTTTTTGTTTGAAGATCCTTAATGGCCAAGGTTTCAGTACAAGATGAAATCAAACCTTTTTTTTTCTTCCGAGACTTCACCCCTTGGGACTTTGAAATTCATCATAAAAAGAGCACAGAGCACAAAGTTCAAAAAGTAAATAGCTTCGAGGGATTTACTGTGGAAATGAGAAAGGGAAAGTCATTGGGGAAGCAGGGAACTTTTTTCTGTTGATTTCGTTCAAGGAAATCCAATTTCGACAAAGCGGAGAGGCTGGAAAGGGTGAAATTTTAAAGCGATCTGAGGGATTTTTTTTGGAGCTGTTTTGGAGGTCGGGTAATGAAGACAGAGCGATCTAATTAGAATTAGAATTATAACTTTCTCCATAAATCCCATTAGGGGAAAGGAAATCTTAGGAATTATCAAAAGGCTTCCCTTTTGATCTCATCTTGATTTGAAAATATTTTGGAGAAAGCTGTAGGATGAGCGAGAATTTTTCGGTAAGGGGTGAAATTATTTCCATATTTTGGAGAAAGCGGGAATTAAAAAAAGCAAAAGATAAATTTTGAAATAAAATTTTCTGTTGAAGAGGCGTAACTATTTAGGAAAAAAATAGTTACAAAAAACTTTTGCATCTTGTAAACCTTTCAATTTTCCATGGTTTTGACCTTGTACAGATCATAAATTATTTCCATGAGCCATGTAAAAGTGATTTATGAATTATGAATATTTCTTGTCGTTTAGGATCAGTATTTTTTTTATGAGAACTGCTTTTTGAACGTTGCTCTAATTTATTGAAGACGTGTAGGAAGGGAAGTGTTGGAAGTGATTTGTAATTCTGAAAAATCATAAATCAACAGAGAACGCAAACTTCAAAGTTTGCAGAATGGAAAATCCTTTTCATTTTTTTATTTAGTATGATTCGGCAAGCCTTGATTTACTAGAGCAGCACGAGGTTCTCGCCTAATAAACCGTGGGCCGTGCTAATTTCTAGATTGAAATTGCTTATCACCCTTAATTTTTTGAGCACACACTTTTCAAAGTGGCTGAAGGTGCGCGTTTGTTGATTTTCGTTGAAACGAAGAGTAAATGTAAATAAGGGTCGCTTGAAGCGTCCATTTTCAAATTGCCAACGGTTCCGGTGGTGACTGCATGGAATTTCTTCTGGAAATTAATTTAGCTTTCCAAATG
Organism: Bilobella aurantiaca; assembly: GCA_021029175.1. NCBI lineage: Eukaryota > Metazoa > Arthropoda > Collembola > Poduromorpha > Neanuridae > Bilobella > Bilobella aurantiaca. The sequence continues at coordinate 66,639 of VYYI01000021.1, read as the reverse complement.
GCTGCTCTTGATTTAACCAAAACTTTTATCTTCCTTCTTCAGCTTCCAAAAAGTAAACATCATTTTGTGTGCATAAATCAATCCTAGAAACATTTTACTTCTTGGGCTTTAGAAGGTGTTTGTTATTTGTTTTTCTGTTGATGGAACCTTTTTTCAGGTCGGCGCTTATTTTTGGCGTGGCTAAGAAAAGCAAAATTATTTTTTCACAAGAATAAAATTATACTTTTTTTTTTTCGCAAGAATGTTGTGTACAACTTTGCTGAGAGACTGCTTGCAAATTTGAGAAAGATATGCCAAATCCTTTGCAATAAAGTTTGTCCAGTGTTGAAAAAGTTGCAGTATAAAAAGCGATGGTTTTTAGTATGCGAGACGAGTGCTACGGTATTTCAATTATGTGCAATTTACTTAACAACCTACTTTACGCGTACATAATGAAGGGGAACTGGATTTTGGCTTGTAGTCTTCAATAATTGCCTCGCCCAAAGGTCCAATGACTTCATTTGGTACAATTTGTACATTTCGTACTGCTCTTCGCAAGTACAGAGCCTTTACCCCTACACGCTTCTGTATCGCTCAACATGTATAATACATAAGAGAGCACTTAAATACTTTCGCAAACAGTAAAGAACGTCCTTTTCCCATTTTGAACCTCTCGAACTTTAAGATTTGTCCAATGCAAGGCTAAAGTACAGTAAAAACGTCTTTGTTTTCAAAATTTAAACCCAAATGTCAAAGAAGCCTTGATCAACGCATCAAAATTAACTTTTTATCCTAGTTTCATTAATATCAGAAAAAAATAGTACAAATCATTAAAATCCTTATCCTTTGTCTTAAATCCCAACGAATTGTCACAAAAATCCGCTTTTTACAAAAATTGAAAGATTTACGATTTCATTTGATTAGGTAGCAAATTTAAGAAATAAGAATATTGCCTGGAAAATGTAGAGAAAAAATGGCATTGTTTGAATAAAGAAAACCTGGTAAGATGTAGGTTGTATTCTTGTGTTGGATTTGTATGTATGCGATTTAAAATGAATTGTAATATGTAAGTGTAAATTGAAATTTTAGCTTAAATTAGAACACAGCGAAGAATGTAGAGAAGTGAATTGATTTCGCACATTGTAAAAATTTATGTGGTACTTAACAAAAATTGGCGAAAGTTTTTGAAGGAAATGAAAGTTTTGTGAATGAAAAACTTAAGGATGGCTTTTACAAAGTGTTAAGTGGTGACAGATATACCATATTTTGTTAGCCGAGGTCTTGGGCTGCTTGTTGACTTTGTTTCAATATTTTGAAACGAGCCATCGAACCGCTTTAAGAACAGACATCTTTCACCTTTTTTCGAAAAAAAGCAGCAAAAATATATTAAAATAAAAATCTTAGGATGGGCTGTCTCCTTTATTTTCATTACAGCTTACAGCTAGCCCTCTTTTATTAGTTTTCAAGATTAAATACGCCACAGGATTTGCAAATAACCCATCTTCACTCCTTTGAGCATAAATCTGCCAAGCAAAACAAGTTTTCCAAAAAAAAATAAAAAAAAATTCTTCCTTGCACAAAGTCCTCCCTGCAGAGACGTAATTTAATTCAAGGCTTGCACAATCTGTTCCAAATTAAAATTCGCGACAGCATCACATTCAACAAATTACAGAGAACTACTGCTCAAAGACAAGTTTACATGATCAACATGATCTTGTCACGTTTTCAAGTTTTCCGTAACCTGTAACATTCCGGCAGGCTGAGAATCACCTCATTTTTTTTGGTAAACTCATGATTTTAATTTGTTAGAAATTTTTGGCAATTTGTTTTTTGAATTTATAGCAATTGCTTGATTTTTTAAATTACAAAGGCAATTACCAAATTTGCCTTGTTTTCCAACTGTCGCAATTCCCTGGCGAGCCTAATTTCAAAGGAAAGCGGCGTGACTTATGACTTGTGCCGAGGTGGCTCAAATTGCTGAGCCACCATGTATGGTTCTCAGCGTGGGTTAAACGCAATTAGTTAAAAGTGAATCCATGCATGATCATTCACAATTTTCGTTTGCGCAGAGTGTCCATAATTCTTAATCAACAACTTTTTTTTCGCTTTGTAAGGACGACATCTTTCCTTTACCTTGCATGCTTTTCCAATGCATAAATCCCATGAATTTTCAATTTTTCAGTAGTCATAAATGGTCATTGTTTGTGAAATGCCCGTGGCACTTATGATAATTATTTTCAAATTAATTCCATTGTGAAGGACAAATTTGATCCAATCAAAGGGTCAACCAGTAATTTCTGCCTCCAAGTGACACCTCATCAAAATTTGTTGCAAAAACGTTTATTGTTCTTTTCGCACCTCGGGAGAGAGCCCTTGAGGAAACACTCTACAAATTGCGAAAAATTGTTATGAAATATGGCGGCCCAATGCAACATATGCACTGATTAGCATATGTTGTCGCATATGTTTCCCTTGTCAAGCTGACACTCAAGGATTCAATTGTCATTATTTTTGGTAGCTGCCATGTCCATCTTGTCGGTTTAACAAGAAAAAATGAGAAACAAAAAGTTGTTTGATGAAAAAGCATGAACTTGAAAGGAGTTGTTTTGTAAATGAGGAAAGAGACACATAAGGGGCGACCGTTGATGTCGAATCGCTGGAAAATCTGTCTCCCTAAAACAGTGTCGCTTGAAGGAAAAAGATTAATGACGCTTCCTCCCTGTCACTACGTTCTTCTTATCTTCCAAAAACGAAAACTGTAGTTTGAATACCACTTTTCGCGAGCATAAAGTCTCCTTAAGTGTAGGATCCGAATACTTGTTTAGAAACGTTTTTTTTTTTAGGAAACTCCATTTTCTAAAAACCACTTCCAATTCCCTCTTGGACGTTAAAAATGCTTTCCTTTACAATTTACTCCAAGACGCAGAGTGCCTTGATAGTTTTCGCATGGGTAAACTGAAGATTTTTCTCCATGATACAGACTTAGTCTGATTAACAAACTAAGGCAATTAGTTATGTATCAAGTGACCATAAAGACTTGAGCGCTGACAAACGAGAAACTGAAAATTTTAAGCGTTTAGAAAGAAGCGCTTTACAATCAATCAATGCTTGGCGAGTTGGCATTGATGATGATTTATTCGGTTCCTCCAAAAGTTCACGAAACCTTATTTGACCAGTGTTTTTTCCCCGTGCTATTCAAGCGATTGAAATCTCTATTCCCACTTACTAACGATCCTTTTTTCTTGTATTTTCAGTGATCTTCAGGGGAACAACTTGACCATTATTCGTTTATCTGATTTTGCTGGACTTGGATCACTGCGGATTCTGTAAGTGGAAGCCCCTAATTTTTTCAAAAAGCAATTGAAAGGAAGATCTTTCCAAGCACTAAGCTTCACTGAAGTTGAAAATGCACGAAGGACAGCAATACTTTGTTAACACGCTCCTTTGTGAGAGAATTCTAATAAGTCATGTCCCTTGATTGAACCTACTTTTAGACAATTGTCGGATAACGAGATTCATACGCTGGAGAAGGGATCGTTCCAGGACTTGGCTGCGCTGGAGAGACTGTAAGTACATTTCAAGTCCTTGCAATAACAATAATTCATTCCTTCCAGTCACATAGCTCCTCTCTCCAGCTTTTAATTCTATCCAATCTTAACAATTCTAACAACGTTCCCTGCATTTGAGTCATCGCCACTGTAATCAAAATTGAAAATGAAGTCAACACAGTTCTGAACAACAGCCAAACCAGCCCGTGCTTGGACAGATGGAATTTTAATTTCTGGATCCTCCTGTCCCAGCACGGGCTTGTTTCCCTAGCTAAATTTTAATTTCACTTCATAATTGCAAGTGTACAGCGTTGCTCTTTTGGTTAATTTTAAAATGTGTACTCAGTTTTAAAACAAAGTCAATGTCCGTTTCTAGCGTTAAGGCAGGGGTTACTTTTTGTATGACCATCCATCCTGACCTTGTCACGCACTCGTCCGTTTTTAATAATAAAATGGTCTTCAATTTGAAAAATGTTCAAACAACCTTAAAAACTGAAACACCTATGTTTCTTTCTTAAGCCAAGATACAAGCATTGTTCCTACATAAGTTCGTTTTAAGCACTTTGACTACACTGTGGCACTGAACAAGTGTAGAAAAGTTTTTGTAGAAATTTTTTGAAACTTTCTACCCAGATTTTCAAGCAGTAGAGCTCGCCGTTGTCGCCCGGAAATTGAAAGCTCTTGCTTTCACCTGAATTTTTTGATAAAGAGCTTTAGAAACTTATACTAGGAGTTGCTGGGGAACTTTGTACTTAATTAAATTTTTGAATTCAAGCTTAGGAGACAAAGTTTGAGTTAATTGGCTCTTGCCAGTGTGTGTCTTACAGTGCTTTCGGAAATTGTCTTTTGAATGATTCAGGGCTCCTCTGGGCGTGAGGACTTGAATAATAAGTCTCCGCTTGAGTCATCGCTCATTGTTCTCCCTTCGAAAGGGCTCGCGACCACTCATCATCAGCAGAAGCCGTAGTTTGATTCCGAGGGTGATCCTTCCTGGGGAAGAAGTGTGATCTCGTAGGAAGAGAAAGCAGGAGAAAGCATTTTCTACTTGTTTCACCATGTAATATTTATGAATCCCCTTACTTTCCTTCCATCACTTTCAAAAGCACTCCTCAAAAAGTGAAGCGGAAATGAAGGAGAAAGCTCAAAAGAAGACACTTTGGTCATTAGCACAAACCTCTCAGCAGCGTCATCAGCCGAGTCGCTACTCCTGGGTTCGTAAGCGACGACTACTGTCCTGGGACCCATCAGCCGCACCGTTACGAGAGGCTTTGCAGTGTGCTCAAAGCACCGCGGCGGCGGCGAGAGGAGCCTTTACTCAACGGTTTCTAGTTGAAGAAGCAATTTTTGCGAAACAGCGGGAAATGGAATGGGTTGTGGGGTTTAAAATCTTCCACATCTAACATCTCCATTGTTATTACAACACGCCAATTTTTGCCTACATTGACTTCCTTGTAATAGCCCCGACTCAGTCTCTGAATCATCCACTTAGAATTAAATTATTCAAATAAATTCGCGGCGCACGTGCTCCGGCGAAATTTAAATCTATTACACTGGTATATAGCCGACGTTTCCGGGCTTTAATGCTTTTGATTATAAAGGGGACGCTGACACGGCAGATTAAAAATCAAGCTAGGCTAATTGTTTCTTTAAGTGGTCTTCCGACATCTCAAAAAATGTGTCATCATAGCGTGGTTGATGCTTATCATGAAATCAAAACAGTAATTTTTTCGCAGATCACTTATCATAATAATTATTACACCATAACAAGTAAACTTAAAAATCAGCTATGTGTAGTTTTAATTTAACATCACTGTTACCACATCAAAAACCAACAACGGTTCCCTATTGTCTAATATTTTAATGTCCACATTTTTATTTTCTCAAATTTTAAATTTTTTGAAATTTTAGCGTAAGTTAGGTTAAAAGCGCTTTGGGACACTCCCAAGCGAATCGGATAGCGGAGCACAGATTCGTTTGACTAGGTTCACAATGAGAGTGAAAGTTGGGAGAAAGTTCTTTAGAGCGCTAATAATGAAACCGCTTTCGCTGTATTGCTTTCTCCTTGATGCTATCTCGGGGCGGTTTCCGTGAAGGTCAGTCTCCTGGATAAGCGTTTCCAGGGAGGGTGAGCATGTAGCGCTGGAGCAGCGATTTGCTGGGTGAGTCAATGACCCCAGGGTATAGAACCAAGGGTGGTGAGTGGTTCGAAGGGGCTCAGGCCCTGGATTATGTCTTGAAATTGAGTAAGGGTGTCGTGGAAGGATTCGAACCCCCAAATGACTCGAATTTCAGGGAGTGAGTAGGGGAATCTGCGGAATCTAATCTTGGGAAGATGAGGAGGATCCGAACAATGGAAATGAAAGTGACTGGGAATAATGGGCTCATTTTAGTCGGAGAGGCATCAACAGCACGTGGACCATCCTTCGAGCCATCCTTAATGTCTCCTATAAATTTAATTCTGAAGAAATCCTCCCGATTTATCTGCATATTTCACCCTACTCCCATTTCATTTCCCAAGAACTTTCTCCAGCGGATGGGGATCATCCGCCCCAAAACGACATTTCCATTAACCCCTTTTGAATTTTATTAATTTTTTCCCGCGCACCAACCTTTTCTTTAAAAATTCTGGTTTCTTAAAGGAAACTTTACTCCTTTTGCCTTTTTCCCATTTTCCTTATAAAGATCCTTGTCCTTCTCAATATTTTCCCAGTTCGTGCAAACACCTTTCGTGTTTATCCAGCCCAACTTCGTTGTATCCCACCATTAACTCAACAAATTCGAAAACTAGCGCAAGGTTATTAAGGTTGCGACACAGCATTATTGCAGTAATTGGCCCTCATTAACATAAAGTATTCCGGAACAGGGTCCAATGAAGCTTGCGTGCTTTCTACGTGGAGTGTGAACAGTAATTTAGGGACAAAAGTTGAAGGACAAGAATTTAACTTTATCCACGCCTTTTACCGGTCTTAATCATGACATCTCGACCATTTTACAACTTTTCTATTATGGTTTTATTGCAACAAATGGGACAATATTTGGGATATTTGAAAAAGAAGTTAGTATTTATGGGACTCTGGAATTTCCATGAATTTAAAAGTTGGATAAAAATATATTTGGAAGAGCTAAACTTTAGGAAAAGAGATACCACTTAGGGCGGAACTGGGGGAATGCATAAAGGAGTAGGCTACGATTTTATACGTTATTATTTTTATTGGACAAGTTAGAGGAACCCTCCAGCGAGCTGGAGGTAAATTTAGAGTCGGACATGGAGTCCAGGAAGTGAATTCGCTTCCGATTCCCTTGGGACTTGGATCCTAGTTTTAGGAAATGGGAAATAAAAACTTAAAAAAGGGAAACTCGAGGATTCTATAAAAATGGAACTAGCCAAGTTTCCAGGAAGCTTCTCCTGGAGTTCTAGGTTTTTTTTTCCAGAGACGAGCTAAGCCTCAGCGTAATATAAGGGTTTAACTTGGTTAGTTTTAACTTTTATCTTTCTCTGCTTTGTATCCAGCAGAAAGCCGCTTCCTTTCAATCCTTTAACTCCTGGAAATAAAGTCAGCCTTCCAGCCACCGCCAAAGAGAATCGACCGCCCTCGCAGCAGCATTAAAATGAATACTGTCTTTTACTACTATTTTTAATTAGCAAAGACCTATTACTAAAAAATTCTTCCAGTTTCCAGAACCCTCGGATGCGTCCAATTAGAAAGTTCTACTCGCATTGTTACCTATATTTTGAGCTTTTCTCTTCCAGACACGTTTTTTGCTGGCTTACTTAGTCTGGAACGTTAAAAAAAATGCTGCAATTTGCCTAGCTCTAGCGAAACTCCTGGAATGACTTCCAGAGTCCATTTCCAGCAGCGTCAAGTACCCCTTGAAGTCCGGACGTGAGAACTTCCGAACTTGAATTTTACCACGGAAGAGATTTTTGAGAACGCCGTGTCAGCAAATGACTCCCCAGAAGACTCACACCGGGGATAAATGGATAAAAATCGAGCTTTCTCCAGCTTTCTCCTGGGAGAGGATATGGCTTTAGAAAAAGACTTTCTCCGACGAAGCCATTTGTCTCTACTTGACTTCAAGTCAATGCACATGGACTTAATATGTGTGAAGTGAGAAATTGGCTAATTTTCTACTCGTTTATCTCCTTTCTCTTTACTTTCTCCTGAGTAAAAAAAAAGGAATGGCGTGGCAATGGCAGGAAAAGTTTAGAACTCGTGCAGTTTAGATCCAAGTGCTTTCGTTTAAACGACAAAAAAGCATTACTAGCCCTCCCAGGATCAGCACGCACTTCTGCACGGCCTATCTTTTTTGGCCTTCTACGCCAAAATGCACGCTTCGAAGGGCACGAAAGTTTAGCAGAGGGCTGGAGCGGGCTTTCAAGTCCAGATTCTTCACACATAAGGATAACGAAGTAGTTGCCCCCTCCCTGTGCTCTCCAAACGGAAGGAGCCGTGCGCCGTGCCTGGCGCTTCCCCAAAGTTTTACACCATATAAATCTTCGCGGCGCACGAACCATTATTTTTGGTTCCTAATTTCCCTGGGACCTCGAGCAGTCCCAGCTGCAGGGGCAGAATCCCTTGAGTGCTAATTGGTTTTATTAGATACTCTGCATTTGAGTACTGGGCCACCGTGCTGCACTTAAACTCGGCACACACACACACACACACACTTAGGTTTGCATTATTCAAAGTCGAGCTTTAAATTTAAGTCGATGTGTAGAGATTTGGCCCTTGTAGGTCTCTTACACAGGGAGAGGGCCCTTTGTCCTAAAGTCTCCAGGAAGGTTTTGCCAAAGACTATAATTTTTAATGTTGGTACTATTTCATTGAAATTCTAATTAGGAGGGACAGCTAAGCCTCATTCATTCTCGACAATTCTTCTCGTAAGCCATTGTTCGCCAAATCTAAAAAAAAAGTCAAAATGGTTCCCTAGTTTTCAGTAACGGGGGTTTTCACAGCTCCATAAAACGGTTAGGATCTGACTTGCAAAAAGTCTTTTGTGAGAAAAAAATACGTTTAGCTGAAAAGCTTCGAAAATTTTGCCACTGTTGGATTTTGAATTGGAGACAAAATAGTGGTTTTCGAATATAATTTTAGGCTTTGCTCATTTTACATATTTCTTTTGTGCTTTCCAGTCAGGCAACATAGAGTTTAGGATGCTTCAAACAATATTTTCGGAACGGGCGATGACACAGAGTGCAGAGTGGACACGCCCTTTTCTGTTTGTTGTATTCTCATGATGACACGCCACTTTAAGGACGTGATGAGCAGCAGGTCAAGTGCCCAGGTTCAACAGATAGGCTCAGGAAATCGAAATGCCTTCAACGGGACACGGTTTCAAAGGAAATGCATTACTGATTTTCCTACATGGTGTCAGGTATCTCAGGTGAAAAAAACAATCAAGGTGCATCACTCGAGCCGATACCACTTACCAAGGCTACAAGGTCAATTGGCCGAATTCATCTTGATGAATTCATGGGAATGATGATGCAGTTCTCAAGCCTTTTCTCATACAAATTATTGCGTTTTCCTTCACACGAGCTAAACGTGAAATGATTATGAAAGAAATAACTAAACATGAAATGCAATTCATGTAAAATTTGGGATACAGCTTGTTAGCAATTACAAGTTGAAAATTGACGTTAATGATTTTGAAAAACCTTCAACAAAGCAAAGGCAGTAAATTAATCTTTTTTTTAACCTTTCATTGGGTCATTGACAGAGCGATTTGGGTTTGGTAATGATTTTAATGATTTTGGGAAAAGGAAGTAAGATCGTTATATGCGTGCGTGTGGTGAGCTCGTTAATAAAATGTGCTATTTTTCTGCAACATTTTGGGTGTTTCCTGAATAAATTAGGTCGTTGATTTGGAGTTCCGTAGCCACTTTACTTAATTTCGGAAGCATAATTCCCTGTTGTCTTGAATTGAAAAAAAAACAATTTGGAGATGCTGAGAAGATGAATTGAGTTTCTGTGGATGCTGTTTGATTGAAGAAAGTGGAGTAGCTTGGGGAAAAGAAAGTAGGAACTCGGAGTCACCAGAATTTACAAGCAAAAGCTTTTAAATCCCGTGTGAAACAAGGAAGCCATTGTTTTCCAGCTGAGGCCTTTCTCCAGTATTCTCCAGTATTTCTCCAGGCCTCTCCTCCAGCACATTTCAATTCTGCTCCAAATGCATTCAGCACCAATGCAACTCTAATCCTTTCGGTCAACAAACATGAGTCAGGGCTTTTACCTATTCCGATTTTCATTTTCCATCTCTTGCAAAGGCACCTTTTTGCAACACAATTCAATTTATTTCTTATTTGTCAGGCCCTTGGCAATCAAACATTCTTTTAATATTTGCTCCCATTCTAATCTTAATACACGAAATAACATCATAAGTGGAGATGCGTTAACGAAGGAGGTTCTAAGAAAATTCAAGTAAAAAGTACAAGCAAAAAGTTCTAGCTCTTTTGAAAATCACTTCAGAAATTGAACAATGCAATTCAGAACATCGTAAATTTTAGATGTAAACAAATAAAAAACGGGAAATGAAAGTTGAGACGTACGAAAACGGAATTTTCAAATTATGTTTTATATAAACGCGAAATTCGTCGGCTCGCCTTATGAAATGATTGAATGATGATTTTTTTTTTACAAATAAGTGGATGTTCGTTGCTTACATTTGTTTTTGAAAAACAAGTGGTTGTGCTGTAGTTTGATTTTGGAAAGTTTTGTAAGATTTACTAAGCTGAGTGCTAGGTGAGGTTACATTATAGAACACTTTCTTTTTGTAACTTTTGTTCTAAAAGATAAATAAAAGTGTCTGAGAGGTATTTGTAAATTCTCTAAGGAATTAGTTTTAAAATACAAATGTAAAGCTCCGCATTTTCTTTTTAAAGGGACCAAAAACACTTTCATTTGTATACCTTGGTCTGGCGGGACTTCTATTCCAAAGGCATGTTCCAAAGGTACAAGAACTTCCAACGTTTTTGCTTGAAAATTTCATTTTGTCAGCGTTGGATAGTTCAAAGAAAAGAAAATGCTGGAGCACTCTGTACACAGATTTTGGGATTGAGAGAGGATACGTCCTGTCCCCTTTGTCAATTGGAATTTTTCCGAGATTCACAGATTCAGTGAATTCTCTTGAATTCAGACGGCATTGACTCGAATTGAAAGGGCTTCTTTCCCAGAAGTCCTGTTGTTCTCAATATTAAATTACGTCCTGCACTTCCCTTAAGTCCTCCTGAATCCTATACTGACATTTTCCCTACTCGCTCCCTGACCAGAATACAATTTACAAGGAATCCATTGAAATAACCTCGGAATTTATAGAGGATGAGAGAAAGTGGAGAAAGTTTGATTCCACTCATATCCCTCCTGGCCATTCATGGAGTAATGCCTTTGTCGGCAGGGCAGTCAATTCAAGGAGAAAACGTTTTTAGAAAATTGACAATCTCGTACTTGCAGGACTGACGTCTGGATCAAACCATTGTTTTACGATCCCCACTCGCCGAAATTGTGTGAAAATGAAAGTGTCTCCCAAAAGTATTTGTCACATGACTGCATTTCGGGAAATTGACCAAAAGGGATTAGGATTTATTTCAGGAGAAAACTTTTACATTTAGCCTGCTTCAGAAGGGCATACCGATAACATATAAAAACGCTTTGTAGAGAAAGTTTTTCACTTACTGATAACTCAAAGATGCCTAAAATTAATTTTTTTTTTCAAGATTTCTTGAAAATTTCTAAATTTCTCAAATCTTGCAAAATAGCCCACTAAATATAGTCTCCATTTTATAATTTTGATGAGCAGAAGAGACCTGTTTAACTTTGCTAATGATGAGGGACGAAAGTTTTTTCTTAAGATTAACAGAAGCCCTGCGTCTGTTTTCCAAATTCCAAATCTTGGAGAATATTAAAGTGTAATTTATGGTTCTGAAAATGGAGGCCTTGATTGTGTTAAATTCGGCAAGTGAGGGCTGAATGCTGATGATCTTTGGCAGTTTTCGTTTTTCCTATTCGTACGTGCCGAATTGGAAGCTCAGAAGATTGCTTCGGAGAATTAAAATTTTGAAATCTATTCATGTGAAATTGGTTTGGAGGAAAGTAGGAGAGGCGATTACTTTAATTCTGTCTGAATAGTCCTTCATCCGCATCGTATAAATAGATTCAGCCAAGATTTCCACCCCTCATTTCATCTCCACGTAATCCCTCCATTGTCACCGTTAAATTTATAACGTTTATAATTCTCTCCATTTTGTCCACGGACATCTGCATGGAGGCCTCTGGCTCACGATCATGAGCCTTCACAAGGGACTAAGGTAGGAGCCTGAAGGGTACTGGGATCAAGGGCCCTCTGCCTAATTCAACGGTGGTTTGTGGACATTTTGTCTTTGTTTTCACAAAATATCAAAAAATACATAGTATGTGTGTCCTCAAAGGCTCTGTAAAATAATCCATCTTGTTTTTCTTACGTAAAATGTTCCGTAGTGTCCATTTTTACATGAAAAATTACATTAAAATGGGATTAAAAGCGACTTAATTTACATTCTAGCGTTTCTTGAAACGTTATTCGAAGCAGCAGGAAAGGATACTAAATTCCTACTGGATTGGATTATTGGAAAACAAATTTTAAAATGAAAATTTTCTTACTCAAAGGAAGCTTGTTTCTCAATATTAAAAAAAATGAATACAGAGCCGAAAAAGGACACAGCATTCAGTTAAATCTCCTTGCAGCCCACAAGTACCACTTAAAGCTGGAGATGCATCCTTGTAAAAAAAAACCGTGTCTCTGAAAAAAGTTGCCAAGCGTTTTGAGAGTGTCCATTCAAGGTTGAGTGCCTCAATCTTCCCTTCTTGGTCCAGCCACCCATTGTTTCTTGGTCAAATCTGATGAGATTCATGTCCTGATCGTGATGGGACTACTGATTGCATCGAAATACGCAACAAAAACACAAGTGTACAAAATACAGGCATACAAGACTTGCAAGTTGTACACTCTAGTGTAGTGATAGCTTAAGGAGATACAAGGGCTATTTACATTAGGGATGCTACCCCATCATTACGGCTACTTAATGCCTTTGCCTCCCCAGAATTCCTCATCTCCATTGTTATCCTCAAGAAAAATGTGAATACACCTTTCCCCTGTTTCCTTTTTTTTGTCTTACCTGTTCGTAATTACTTTTTCCTCGAGCATTGTTTGTTTCTTCCTGTAATTCATGGCTTCCTTGCAATAAGCTACCCCTTTGGTCGGTTTTCGATTCTATGCTCTACGATATATAAAAGTCGTACTTTTTTAAAGTAAGTGTTAAATTGTAAGTTGGATAGTTTTAAATGAAATTTACCCGGAATAGCTAATCTCTAAGGATTTGGAGGGAATGAATCTCGGCAGCTTAAAAATATTGCACTTTATATCCTTCTAACTAGCCAAACATCCCCATCATAGTAGACCAAGAGAACAACAGACTTTTAAAAAAATTTCTGTTTCGTTTCAGAATTTTGATAATTGAATTACTTGTAATAATAATGTTGAGAATCGAGACGAGGAATTCAGAGACACTTTTCCCTGTCCTTGGACGGGCTTGTGTTGAGTTGAAATTGATTACTTTTTGTTCAATTCTACAAGTAAGGACAATATCTTCGTACCAGTGCCACTGTCCACTTTGAAATTTATTTGCCCACTTTTTATACGATTAAAATTGATATTCATTTGGTCGCCAAAAGTCATTTGCTGCGCAAGTTGCTATAATTTAACAAAAGCCTCATTTGAACAGCCCTCTTCTGCTCTCTTCTTCGGATTAAGTGCTTTTCTTGAATCGTGGAGTCAATGGCTTCCTTCAAAGGAAATTTCCTCGGCTAATCCCGCTAAACCAAATTCTAAAATGGAACTTCTTTTGTCCTTTCAAGCGTAACTGACTGTAAGAGTGCCTTAGTTGGCCCATTTGGTCCATTCTAGGATGATAAATATTCCTACATTGCTTCCTGTCCGCTCTCCTTCCGAACAAATCGTTTTTTTTTTCTTTTAAATTGGACCTAAAGGGTAAAAAGACAAAAGGGCAGGGCATTGCGGCATTTGTAAGAAAAAAAAGAGCTGACGTGATTTTGGGGCATTTCCTAAAGAAAATAATGAGGTGAAATTGGATTTCTGTTACTGAAATTGAGACGGAAGAGTATGGTCTTTGACGTGATGAGGTTGAGACTTTTATTAGAAAGGATTGGTCAGCCTTAGCTTTAAATCTGACTTTCACTTACGCTCCAAATTTTACTTTCACCAAGGCTTGGTAATTCACTTTCACTATGAGGCTGCTGCGCAGAATGGCTCTGTTTTGAAGATAACAATGGAGAAAGTCTAATTTTAGAAGAAAAAAGTGCTTCTTTGGAACTGCTTTCACCAAGAAGAAAGTTTGTTTTTATGTGAGGAGTTGTGCGCGCGGATTAGGATTGAAGGCTCAATTACTCTCTTACTTTTGGCCACGATTAAATCCAATTTCGCTACACACGTTTGTTTGGAAAACAAAGGAAGACGGAGAAAGGTGGAGAAAGTTTCCTGGATTTAATTTCTGGCTCTGACGAAGGGAAAGAAAGAGCTAAACCGTGTTCTGCCCTTGGTTGCATGTGATAAAAGGAAACTGTCGGCTTTGTTTTTAGATTTCTGTGGGAAAAACTGGCAGATTTGCGTTTGGTGCACGCTTTGCGAAAATGCTGGATGTCGCTCACAGTAGTAAAAATGTTCAGAACGCGATGTTTTGACGTCCTACATTACGATGGGATACCTAAAATTAGTTTACCAAATTACATTTGTTTTTTAATTTTAATTTCAGGCGACTGAACAATAACCAACTTCGGATGATCCCGGATCTACTCTTTGCAAACAGTCCGAATTTGAACAAATTGTAAGTATTTTTTTTTCTGGGCTTTTAAAAAACATTTTCCAGTATAAAAACTACTTGAAAATTTATTGTTAGATTTTGATTGTTATTAAAAGAATGCTTGCTTTGGAAGGATTTTTTACAACTTTCACAAGACCTCACCGGAAGGATAATGCATCCTAAATTTGTCTGTTTCTTTATTTTCTGACTTCCAATGTAAATAAGTTGGTCTGATAAGGCATAGAAAACTATAAAAGACTTCTGGCCTCCCGCCCTTCCCGTTGTTTATGGACTGAAAATATTTAAACCTGTGTTACGAAAACAAAAAACGTCGTAATAATGCGCGGCGACATTTGGGCCAAAGACTTTGCTTTTCGGCCGAGACAAGGACGGAGATGCTCTTACATGGGTTTTGTTTCAATAGAAATGTTTTGGCGTGGGTGGGTCACTGTAAGAGTGAGATAGGAATCTGGAAAGCACAATGGAAGAATAATGTATCGTTTTACTTTCTCCAGGGAATCTTACAGGGCAACAAAAGCACGATAGGAGCTTGACTCCGGGTAATTGATTACCTTCCTGGACAAATTATTTAGTAGTCAAATCCTTCTGTTTCTGAATGTAATTCTACTGATTCGCTGCGATATTATCCTGATAAGAGGACAGGATAATTTCCTCATCTTCACATTATCTGTTTGGAAATATCGAAATATTTAATAATTTCCAAAATGATACTTCATCCTTAAGTTTTCACTGCGAAATACCAGATTTTCTGCTAAAATTTAGTTCTGCTATTAGTCCTTCATTTTTTTTTTAAATTACCACACTTTTCCAGGTTTTTTGTTTAATGGGATATTCTAATAACGCAGCACATCTTGTGCTAATGGCACAATTTGAAAAGGAGGAAAACGGAACGTAGTGAGCAAGGGAGATAATTAAGTTGTCAGATTTTGCCTAAAAGGAATATTAATTTGGTATTTAAATATTCCGTGATCAATTGTTTCATCTTTAATGTAAATGGCAAGTATCATGCTGAGTGGCCGGAATCGCCATTATAATAATTCATTAGGTTCCTGTTTATTCCCTTCCTGTAGTTATTATTTCCCCTATTAATGCACTCTGACTACTTTGTTCCATAGACCTCTTAAATTATTTTTATTATCTCATTTTACCTTTTACAGAAGAACATTTCCAGGTACCATTACTACTTTTCTTCCTTCTTTAATTTGAAAAGGAAAATTAGGCATTGTTATACAACTCCAGGGTCATATTATAATTTTGCAACTCTCCATAACTTTTCCAGCATTTAGCCTCCAGCGTTTCTTAAATCCTAAAGCCAAAAATTCCATCGTAAAAGTAAAAGGATTACCATTTTATCACTACCAAAATCACTACCATTTCATATTCGCAGTCTTTTTTTTCGCGTTTGCTATTCTTCATTAATCCGAATCTTTTAAACTTTTCAAGGGAAAATTTACTCTAAAACTTAATATTTACTTTAATTCGATCATTTAGATCGGTCAACAAGTCCACACGATAATCTTAATAAAATTTCTAAAACTAATACTTAAAAACTTATAAAAACTTAAACTAATTTTTGATTTAGAAATTAATTTAGTGGACATTTTTAAATTCGCCTCTGCATCACTCCTTTACAACAGAACAATTTAATTAGGGTCATATAATGGAAATCACGATTTTTGTTTCGGGGATTTCATACACCAGTGTGCATTTGCTTACCATCACAATAAATTTGCTCTCGCCGACGACTG
Organism: Bilobella aurantiaca; assembly: GCA_021029175.1. Classification (NCBI taxonomy): domain Eukaryota; kingdom Metazoa; phylum Arthropoda; class Collembola; order Poduromorpha; family Neanuridae; genus Bilobella; species Bilobella aurantiaca. The sequence continues at coordinate 50,491 of VYYI01000021.1, read as the reverse complement.
ACTACGAGGTTTGCTAATGAATAGAATTTCCGAAAGAGTTGTATAATTATTTAGATTTTTTAAAACGGCTGTATAAACCACACCTCTAAATTTTGAATGGGAAAAATTTAAAGGCTAAGGCTGCATGAGCCCTTTCTTCAGCCTTCAAACGGCCTCTCATTGAACATTTTATTGGAGTCATATCAAGGGTAAGGGTCGAAGGGAGTGGCACTTGGAAAGCCATTTACACAGAGACATGGCTCAAAAGCCGAGTTTTTGAGACGATGAAAAACGATTTTTTGAACTTCCCTCCTTTGTTCCGGCGTGTCTCTATTAGGCCCTTCAAACAAACAAGATCGAAAGGAGATAGGCCATTAGGAGATTCAAAGGAATGAGGCAATTTAAGTAATAATTGATATTCCATCTGCAATCCCGTCTACCTCACACGCACACTGCTTTTTCAACTGCTCCAAGTACGTTTTGAAATTGGAATTACTTGAAATTCCGCCTACTCTCTATCATTCTGCTTCATTGAGTCAGAAATTGGTCAGTTTAAATCAAATCACCATTTAAGTCCTGATTGTAAAAGCAGTGCCCACGCTCAATCATTTTGTGTTCAAAATTTCAAGAATCGAAACCAATAATTTTCAAGAATCAAAAAGTACCTTTAAAATCATCAGGTTTTATTTTGTCATCTTCTGCAAAAAGAATAGCTCATCTCTTAATCTTAATGGCTGAATTTCTCTTCCTGAAATACTCTTAATGAACCGAGTAATTTGCAAACTTTTGCAATTTCAAGGCTTTTATGCAGAGTAAATTTTGCAATATAGGATATGGAAATGTAAATCGTGAGGAATTAGAGTAAAAATAACTCTGTCAGCAAGTAACGGTGGAACGTGAGACTTTGACTTTAATGTTTTTCTAACTGGCCAAAGATGAATGTATTTCGAACAATTTCTCTTGGGGCTTCAACAATAAATAAACTTTAGTAATTTAAGGAACATTCACGGTTGGATACTACAAGAAGACTTTCGTAAAAGCAGCGCTATAGTAAAAGTTTGAAAACATTTGAAAAGTTTTCTTTGCCGCAAGGCTCTCAAAGTTTTTTGATCCATTTCGAACGCTGAAAATTGAAAGTACTGCGAGAGAGCATCCAGCACTTACGACGAGTCTCTGCAGTAGAATTCAGTGGCATTGTGGGATTTGTGAGTAGTTATTAACGAAAATGGTCGAAGGGATGGTGAGGCTGGACCAGCATACGAGATCATGTCTTGGTAATGATCATTTACAGCACGAAAAAGTGCCGTGAGTATTTTTTGATGAGGCTCGAACAACCGCGCTCGTGGAATCATTGCCTCAAGGGCCATCCCTTTGCTCTCGGGTACTTAAAATCATCTTAGTTTGCAATCTGTACTATCGAATGGTGCAGATTTGCAATTTTGCAATTTATCGAATGGCCCAAAGCTACTATTTGAACATTCAAAAATAATATACTTTACAATTATTTTATTCTTCATGCCGGTTTGCTATTTACATCCTACTAGATGATTGGATTACATTTTCAAATTTTTTGAAAGCTGTTTAAACTATTAAAAATATGTTTTTTTTTCATCGTTTACTTGGAATTCAATTGACCAATAGAACAAAAGGAACAATAGACACCTCTAACCACTAAATTACACGGCGCAGTTTTGGTGCCATTGACCATCGCGTGCTTGTGTCGAGCTTCACCGTTCGTTCCAGGGTTCATTCTTTCATCGGCTAATGAGAGGCTGTCGGTTTACCAAATACAGTACACCGCGGCTGCAGCGATGCTACTGCAACATGTGATTAACTTTGTAATAACTGATCAGCGTCAAATCTGAAAATGATCAGAAAAGCGTGCTTGAGGGCGAATTTTTAAATTAGTTTGAAAATTATTATCTATTCTAATTATGTAAAGTAACGCACGACGCTTTTCTATTAAAACCATGTTTGAAAACCGGAAATTCTTGCGATTTAGAAACGACTTCAAACCATTACTACGAGACCTTCGAAGATGTGAACTTTTTGCTTTGAAATAGGAGGAGGAAAGATCAGATCGTAAGCAAGTATTTTCGATGAAAAAATTGCTTTCTTTATGGAAATGTAATAGCTAAGGCGAAAATCCTTTAAAGCCTCGAGGCACTCGCACTCTACGAACGCACTCACTCTATTCTAAAGATTTCAAATCACGTTTCCATTATACCCTTTCCTATGGGATAATAAAAGTGCTTCGCAGATGAGCTACCCTAATTTCAAAGTGTTTTTTTCACGAAGATGAGATTGCATTTACGTTTCCTCCGTAGTAATGTAGTAGTAGCTATTCAAAATATTCCCAAGGCTTGAATTTGTCCTTTCCAATTTATATTCCCCCTATTTACTAGAGGATGCTTCAGTATCCATTGTCTTCTTCATGGGAATTGAGTTAGTTCAATTAAAACCACCAGGGAGGCTTCATTCTCTTATTGCAAGGTGAAGAGGCCTCGTGATACGCTCAGAGTGCTTTCAAATCAAGCTTCAGCAGGAAATGTACAGAGCCTTCTTTAAAAAACCTTTAAGTCGGAATACGGAAATGATTCCATGAAGCTTAAGGTTATTTGCGGCTCTTGCTTTTCCAAAGATTTACTTTGAAACCCTGTGAGAAGATGGTTTAGGTTTGAGTAGGAAGCTTTTATCATTATCTAGGCACTTACAGAACAATTGGAAGGGCCCATAAATGCCAACTCCAACTACTTAAGCTTGGAATTTAGACCAATTAACTAAAATGGCTTAAATTTAGCCTAATTGGAACTGTAATTTGGTGGAACAAAACTTATCTTCCACCTACTTACTTCGGATATGAGTCATTCAGCGAAACTTTTTACCTGCAAAATCACTTGAGAAAATAGTAGTAATTACTTACAAAGCCAATCTTCCCTCTTGAGAATAAATCTAGGAAATTCTACAATTCATTAATTGACTTTCTCTTTGAATCGAATATAGTTTGAGAGGGACAAAGTGGCCAAAATAGGAAATTCTTGATCAATTTCGTGGCGGAAGTAATTACAGGTGCTAAAAATGAGACCAAGCTTCGCGAATGCTGGAATTGTGACTTTCTCCCATGGGTGACCTAACATGAATAATGATTTCTTGGAACATGGAATCTCCTTGAAGATTTTCTCTTTTCAAGACGAATGCTGCGAATCTATTCCGCACCGCTGAAAGGCAGAGAGATATGATCTAATGCGCTCAATTCCATGTTCAGTGACGGAGAAAGGAGGATCATAAATAAGGAAAGCATGATAATAAGGAGAAAGGAGCTTTCAATACGCGACGCCCTTACATCGCGAATAGAAGCCAAATTTTAGAATTTCAAGAGGGATTTGAATAGGGCGCGTCTTCCGTCTTAGAATTTGAATTTGGCATTCACTCGGCCCACCCAACATTTGCATGTCTAATTTATACATTGGAATTCTGATGGATCTTGTCGTCTCGTCCTTACCTGCCTCTCCAAAACCGAGATTTCAATTTATTTATCCTTTTCCGGTGACATCAAATATAATTTGGTTTTATGCTTTCCTTCATTTTCTATTCAGAAGCCTAACCTGTGAAAGTCAAAAAGTGAAAGCAAAAAGGCCGTATCTTCGTACACCAAATTTATGTCAATGCATGTACTCCTTGCTCTCACTGTTCACAGTAAAGTTCTAAATCAAAATTCCAAATCCAATTATTTCTTCACACTGTCCCTGTAGTTTGTAACAGATTTCCAATTGTACTACATATTCAGAACAAAAAAAAATTACAGCCGGTCTAAAGAATCGTTTTATTTTTAAACCGCTTTTGGGATTAGAGAAAGCATTCAAAATCGCTTATTTCCAACAGTTGGATTAAGTGCTCTTACATTACCCTTTAAATAAGTTATAGTAAATAACCAAAGAATGAGTATACAAAATGTCAACATAAAGTAGCTTTTACTTTTAAATAATAGCACTCTGAGCCCTATTTACCAAAGTTATGACCCATTTGTGGTTCGTTTTGTTCCTTGTTCTACTTTATTTAGAATAGAAATACAGTGTATTCCAATGCAAACTGAGTACCGCAGGATAGCCGAGGAAACTAGGACAAAAACTATAGAGGGTAAATTGTTAATTTCTTGAAAAAAATCAACATGATTTTGCGAATACAATTTTTGCACCAGTGATTTTTTTTTGTGTTATTGGTATTACTGTTTTGTTGAGACACACTGTATTTTTGGCTAATGCAAATAATACTCGTACTAGCAACCTTTGACTTTGCTCTTGGCGTCAAGGGGTAACCTGTTTATGGAAGATCTTAAGATTGATGTCTGCTTCTGGACCCACTTGTCAATCTTGAGGCTTTAAGACAACCGTAAATTCATAATGCTTCCAAAAGGTTCCCTTTCCTTCAGAAATATTCCTGCTAAAGTGACAGGCCGAATTTAGGAGGTAAAACAAGGGCAGTGATTGACGTTAGATTCCAGCATCTGATTACGGAGATTCCATTTTTCTAGCCTTCCGTGAGACATCTCAAATCCCTTAACGAGGCAGAAAGGAAATCTTGAACCGCCTAGTAGAAGGAGAGGCAAGACAATAGAAAACGTTTTTTCATTCCTTGGCAAATGGGCTCTGTTTCTTACCGGTAGACGCTGGAACGCTGAACTTGACACTGAAATTCAGGTCACGTAAAGCCTCTTTGTTTAGAAAAAAATATGGATAAACTTTTGCGCTGATTCACACTATAACTTTCTCCAGAATCACAGAAAATGATCATCATTCCCTCTGGCATCTATCAGGGCTAATTAGTTTGTAGCCCAACATCATCTTCCCTTTTGATTATGACGAGAAAGATGACTTTGGCAAGCAGAATTTGCATGTAAATTTAAAATTTTGATTGAAGAGGTAGTTGGATCTCTGGACAAATTGGCATAATTTTGATGGGAAAATTAGCGTTTTTGAATAATGAAGGGCGACATTTTCGATGGATACTGGAGAACAATGGGAAAGGCGGCATTCCATGGATCCTTCATCTGGAAGTTGATATTGATGCTGGAAATGCTGGAACTGGAATCTCATTACGGACAAGAAGTGGTCGTTTCCAGTGACAAGATGGATGGAGGCCCATATTAGGTAGCACTAAATCGTCCGGTTCTTAACCGCAGTAGTCTCTCCAAAGGAACTGGATATTTACATTGATGGAAACAAGGAAGGCTTTTGTGCCCAGCGGCCAGAAAATAAACACGAGATTCGTGATCTCATTTTCTCGTCGTTTTGATCTTCCTTCCATTTCAATGCATTTCATCAACGAGCACTGGAAGAGACGCTTAAGAGTAGGGGAGATGATACTCAAAATCAGTGGTGCAAAACTGTCAACAAAAAATATGAGGGCAACTATTTCTGTTCAAGTGCTTGCCAAATTGGAACTTCCTTTTGATTTGAACAAAATCAACTGCGTAGAAGTGCGTGCCAAATTTTGCGCTTCCGTTCACACATTTCCGCAGCTGTCTTTCTGCCGGAGAAAGTTTACATTATAACTTAATAGTAAAGGAGAAAGCAAAAAATTACAACCTAAGGATATGGCAAAATATGTTGCAAATTTACTAAATTTTCTATACTTTCAAAAGCTTAAATAAAAATATTGTATAGCATAGGTCATTTTCATATATATATTTTCTTTTTACAAAGTTTAAGTTGGAAAGCTAAAGTAAAGTAAAAATCTATTTATTTTTGGTTTTAAAATAATTATTACAGAAACTAAATTTTCAGGCAAAATTAGGTTTTTTTTTGGTAGTAAAGTGTAGAGATAGAGAATGTTTTCGGAAATTAGTTTTTTGTAGAGATGCGGTTACTGGGATGATGGGGAATTGAGCTTCGTGATTTTTCATGTCCGTTTAAGATCAATTGAAATCTGTAAGGATGAGCATTCCAGTGCTGCAGCCCTTCCAAAAGGATTAAGAAGGTAACTGGATTTGAAGGGGAAATCTTTATGTATGGTGAAAATGAAGGTATCCCTTAAGTCCTCCGTCCCTACAAATCACTTCCAGCAATTGTTCCCTTTCACAGCGCAATTCCCTTCCAAGTACGTTCTCCTTAGCTAGCTCAGAATATATTTTCCTTTGCATTCTGTTTTTAGAAAATGAAGATCATCCTCCTGATCCTCGTCCCTTTAGAAGGACTCACGAAGGACCAAAGTCCGTATAACACAAGCAATAATAACCTAACTTTCAATGTCCCTTCATCATTTCAAAAAAAAAAGTTTTTTTTAGTAATAGTAATGCCTCCCGAACATACTACAAAATTCATTTGGATTCGTATTATAAATTCTTCTTCATAATATTACATCCCAACGAGCTCATCAAACCAGCCTCCTCTGGACATTTAATCGCTGATTCTGAATTTAATTCCAGGCATTTAAGGGACTTAAGTTTAAGGTATTAAAAACCCGTCCTTCAGGTTACAAGTGAGAAAGATCCTTGCATCTTTGAGGTCTCTGATTAATACGAATTTATGGGCCAACTGACATCTCACATTAAAATCTTGCTTAGCTCGAGTTGAGGCGTCAAATGACAAGGTGAATAGGAGTGCTTGGGTTAAATGTTAGATAAATTCGCTTGTCTTTCTTCGTACATGCGGAATAATTTTTGAATTTTCAAAGAACAGCGGATTGTTCAAAGGGAATCGTATATCCTGGAATTTTGTTTCCAGCAGAGCAAAAGTTAATGCAAAAGTACAGATTACCAAAAAAAATTCTTATGTTAATCTTGTAACCGGGTTTGATTTCTCCAAGTTCTGCTAATTTCTTATTTGAATATTTCTGAATTTTTTTTTGTATTTAATTGATTAATACACATTTTGTTCTATACAATTTGTGTATCTTCCCGGACCTAAAGGAATTAAATTGTTCTATTTAATATTTTGCTCCTTTGTTGGAAATTATGAATCCGATGGTCTAAATAGGTCTCAAAAGCAATAAGAAAATAATTTGTGAATTGATTTCCGTGATTGATTTTTTAGTGATTTTTGACAATTTGTCTATATGTTTGAATTTACAAACTTGTTTGCAAAAATGAACTGGAAATTGGAAATGCTATTGCTATTTACACTCCGGAGAGCATAAAGTGAATATTTGTGTTTATTACAGGGATTTGAGCCATAACGAATTGGGTGTGATTCGGAAGAGGTCGCTCCTAGGTCCAACCTCACTTCGAACATTGTAAGTGAGGGCGTTTAACAAGCACTTAAAGGGCCCTGATAAACTATCTTCACCACTTATCTCCCACTTAATGCCTCTCTCTCCCTATCCAGGTTATTGGACCATAATCACTTGACGTGTATTGACGAAGGCTCAATTCGACTCCTCAAGGACCTCGAAGCCCTGTAAGTGTCCTCTCACATTCTGAAACTTACTCAGGAACCCTATTTTTACGTACACTTTTTTTTAGGACGCTGGAAAGCAACAACCTGACGACGCTTGGAAGGGAAGCCTTCGAAGAGCTCACCAAACTTCGTCAATTGACCCTTGCCGACAACCCACTCATCTGTGACTGTCACCTTTCTTGGCTAGCACGCTGGCAGCGAAAATTTAGCAAGCACAACACCTATGCCAAGTGTAACTCGCCCTATCACATGCGTGACAAGACGCTTGATGAAGTGCAAGAAGCTGAATTGAAATGCTCAGGTATTAATTTAAAAAAAAAAACAGATCAAAAGTGAAGGTGAAAGTATAAATTTTGGTGAGAGATTTGTTCATTTCGGAGTCTAATTCACGGTGAAAGTTTTTTTTTTTAATTTATCTTATTCTTCAATCTTCTTTTTAAGATTCTTTCACCTTCAAGTTTTCCGCAATTATTTCTCGCATTGCGTTTTTTTTTACATAAGTTTGAGCACTGTTTTAAAGCTAAGAATTTTTGGTTAGGGATTTGGATCTGCTGAGATTGTAGTTTATTTAAAAAGAAGACCTAAACGTAGAGTCATATCTCGAGTCGGAATCTGAGCAGTAGTTTTTCATGCATTTCGAAAGCTTCAGTTGTCTCGAACAGTATTCGCCTCTCGACTTGAGTAGTGGAAAGAAGATGTCGGTCTCGAGGGCTGAATCTGATGTTGGCCTCAGCCAAAATCCCCAATTCGTGACATGCTATCAGCCATTTTCTTCCAGACCCCTTCCACACGGCTCCCTCCGTTTTGAATCTTCGAGGTCTTCCCGCAGCCTTGAGTCGCTCTGTCTCTTGTGGCTTGTTAGTATTCCATTCTATTGAAATTCAATACTGGAACCAAATGAGCCACATCACACGACTCACATCTTCCCACAGCATCCCACATGCCCAGCATCAAGCAGCTTTACTTTTGCTGCTGCGACGCGCTGAGCAGCCTTATGAAACTCGTGGGTCCTTTAACTTTGTGGCAGGGTTCAAGTCCCAGCAACCAAACAGTACCCTTCACCACAACAAGCATTTCATTCCAAATGTAATTTGCACAAAGTGGATTTTCATCACAATCTTTCTGAAACTGTTTTGATTCAGTCAAAGGACCCTTAAGATCAATTCAACCTTTGAAATTTTCAGCAATTCGGTAGTTGTGACAAATCCAATATCACATAAAACTTAATCTAATTTAGCAAGTTTTATTCAATGCTACAAAATGTTATTAATTTTTTTACTAAAACTTTATTATAAGTCCTTTCATTTTGCCTAGGCTGAATTGTCCAGTGTCAAATGTTGAGTTCAGGAGCTTTTGGACTATCTTTCGTTTGCATTCTGTAGAATGTTATCAAGGGTTAGTCCGAATTGCGGAGACTGACAATGACAACTGAGAAAGCATAGTTTTCATCGTTTTGTTTTTTTAAAGAATTTTTGTTTTGGGAAGTGGCATTTTTGACAAAACTTTCAAAATCGATATATCGTCTCCAAGGGCCCATGTCCTTAAACCCCTCCTCAATGGAAATGGTAATGAAGGTCGAAAGGAAGTAAGAATAGGGAAGCATTGCATGGTGAGATAGCCGCCTCGAATCTGGTGAAAGTGAAAGTGAATTGAGGCGAAGGAGAAAGTGCGGATATTGCCTCGAGTTCCTTTATTTATTGCATTAAATCAGGAAGGAGAAGGAAAGGGAGGATTTTTAACAAAGAAAGCTTTCGTCACAAAAGGACTTTCACGAATCTTCCAAGGGCCTTCTTGACACTTCCATTCACAATTCCCCTTTTCAACCCACTTTCAACCCACTTCGTGCACTTGGAGGGAGTGAATGCATGGAGAAAGTACTTTCTTAGACTTATTATCCTGGGGAATTTTCCTTTTGAGATCTGGGAGTCTGTAATTGAACCCACTTGGGGGAGATCATCTCCAAAACGCACTTTCTCCTTGAATGAAGAACGGGAATGGAGAGAGAAAGTTGGGGAATAATGGGAAGTTTATTGATTCCTAATCCTCCTAAATGTAGGCATTAGACTTTAGAATTGAATACTTTGGAAGATGAAAGGAAGCCACATACCATCAAAAGTGCTTGAGCTCATACTTGGACCCCATTCTAGAGAAATAACGACGATGGTAAGCGGAGAAAGTTCCATTTCAACAACAGTCAACAGTGGGCCTCGACTAGCCCAATTCATAAGAATGCATAGAAAGCTCCTACAAATATTTTTTTGTATTCTATTTTTATCCTTCCGTTTCCATAATTGCTGTTTCCTATTCACTTAATTAAATTAGTTAATTAAATTTCACTTTCACGGAGTTGAAATAAACAGAAATTAGAACAAAATAAACCTTTTCGTAATAAAAATGTTATAAATAATTACATTTTCCAAAATATAATTGAAGTAATTGATCATTACTAAAAGCAAATTGCTTGTTGGAATTGTTCAGTCACATTAAAAATGTAATAATGCATAGGCTGCAACAAGATTTATACGGTTTCTTCCTTTATGTAGCCAATATTTTTTGTCAAGATGCGTGTATATTTGTCTGTAAGATTAAGTATGGTAGAGGAAACGGTACAAAAAAAAATTCTAGTTAGAGAAGACGATTTTCAAAAAAACATTTATACAGAAGCATTTAGCAAACTGAAATACTAATTAGGGTGATTGTGCCTTGGGAGTGACATAAATTTTGAAGCTCATTTGAAATGGTTTGATTTGGTCATACGGAATGCTACGCATAATTAAGTTTGCAACTGGAAGTGAATGGGAGGTTTGATTTCTGTGATTGAATTTGCAGGCGTGATTGAGCGGAGCTGGGGAAAGTGCGGAGGCGAAGACGACTGTCCGCATCCCTGCGTCTGCGCCGACGGCGTCGTGGATTGTCGTGATCTCGCCTTGAGGCACGTTCCAGAGTCTCTTCCTCCGGATGTCATCGAGTTGTAAGTACCCCTTATTCTTCTCCAGGAAGAGGACGAGTTATGTCCCTGGAAGTGGCTGGTGATGGGATAAGGGCCACAGAGATACTTATCTCGAGTCCGAAAGGCCTTTCTTCAGCCCAAAAACGACTGGGCCTTCTGAAATATGACTATCCTCCCTCTATTTTTATTGTTATTGCGTTAGAATGCTATGATATGGAAGTCCCGCTTCGACAAGGGCCCTCAGCATCCCACTCAGATTCATGACTATTCCCTATGATTTTAGGCGGTTGGAGCAGAATGAAATAACGGAGATACCACCTGGAGCGTTTTCCACGTACAAGCGTCTTCGGAGACTGTAAGAACTTGGCTCCAGTGCTTCCCTTCCCTTAAAAATTATTGCAGAGATCAAGGGTCCCTAGAAGGCACCCTCAGCGTCCTTTCGTTCCTTTGTGTATATTTCCTAATCATGACTGATGCCCCTTGTTTTTGCATTGCACCTCCAGAGACCTCAGCAACAATCAAATTCAGAAGATCTCCGTCGATGCCTTTCGGAATCTCAATGCTCTCACTTCGCTGTAAGTCCAAAACTTAGAAAAAAAAACAATTAAAAAATACTTTAAAAAATATTTCAAAATAAACAAATATTTTTGAAATGTTTTAAGTAGATTGCTTTTTAACTCTAATATATAAATGCACCTACTCCTATACTACGAAATTGAGTTTTTGAGCTTATTAAGAACTTTATACGATTAATAAAACATTACGCTTTCAAGGATTTTCTGGACAAAAAATGGCAAGTGCACTTTGAGAGAGGGGAGGCAAACGTAACACAAATTTTAATAAAAGTGCCTCGCGGTGTCAAATTTTAATTTGATGCTTTTAGTACAAGAACAAAAAAAACGCGGAGATGATAAAGGGATGGCAGGAATACATTAAAGGGTGCGTTTCAAGGTGTGTTTCATTTTTTTTTTGCAGCGTTCTCTATGGAAATCGAATCAGTGTCTTGCCACCAGGACTCTTCCATGGACTCAGCTCCCTTCAGCTCTTGTAAGGATGGATCCATGATTTATGACATTTTGATGAGGATCTAATTTACATCTTCTAAAACTAAAACTTCAAAAAACTTTTTCAAAAACTTTTCTGTCACCTGCCTCTCCCCGCAAAACGCAAGGGGAAAGTTTATTTTTTAAAAATTCTGAAGAGTCCTTATTTCCCCCATCTCTTCTGCCAAAGGGACAATTCTAAAAGGGTGTCTGGAGTTGATTAAATGTGGCTTAGATGACCGATTGTTCGTTAATAAGTACAATTTGTGAGAGATGGTGGCTCAGAGGGTGGCTCACAGCGGGGCAACCACGTAATATTTGTTTCCCTTCCGTCGTCCAGAAATTGTCTTTTTGAACTTGCTAACGAGCTGGAGCTCATTCGAAAAGCGCCTATGTTGACGACGTCGTGGTTTTCGTGAGCGGGCTAAATTCGAATCGACGAACAACGCTGAAATGACTTTTCCTGTAAACGCTGCTGCCTGGAAAAGGCGACTGTCACTTAATGGCCTTCGCCCTCCCCACCCAAACACATCATTATATCTTACCCCTGCCCCGAATTATGGCCTTTATGGAGCGAAAAGGAAAAGATTTTTCGGGAAAAAGCGCCTCTGTGCACATGTTCTGGATCTTAAGCCAAAAAGCGCTTTATGTTCACTGTCTTCCTTGATGCGCTCTTTTGATTTATGTCATTCAAATTGGTCCTTATGAACACCTCATGTTTCTTGCAGGCTTCTCAATGCCAACCGGATCACTTGCGTCCGGGCAGATGTCTTCCGTGACTTACATAACCTTAATTTATTGTAAGTGGAGTCCATATAACAATAATATTCGTTTCCGACCCTTAATCGTTCCGCTGGGACCACTCCAGCTCCCAGAAAATTGGCTATCATAAAATATTTTTGGCTGAAATTTTTTTCCCTGAAGCGATTTTTTCTCGTCACTTACTACTCTTCGATTTTTTTTATCTCTAGGAATTATACCAAGAGTTATGAAAATTATCCTACGTTTTTTTTATCCTACTTTTTAAGGTCACTTTATGACAACAGTATCAAGAGCCTGGAAAATGGAACCTTTGAAACCCTTCACAGCATTCAGACACTGTAAGTACTCCTTTTCTACTTTTTATATGCCTTGACTGCATTCGAAAACTGACATTTGGAAGAGTCAAGGATTACTGATTCGAAGGAGTGTGGCAAAAGGGCTTGAGCGTGACTCGCGGATTTGCCAGGATTTCCAGAACGTTTTTCTTGACAGGAGAGCCCTTATAAAAAATTGTTATATAGCCCCCTATATCACAATTCGTTATGAAATCGTGCAAGAAAAGGATGTTGAACCCCCCGTGAATTGCCAAAGGTTTCTGATCCATTAGCTACCTTGGAGCCCAAAAGACTTCCTTCAACAAGACGCTCTTGATTGCAAAGGATCTGGATCACAAAACGAAATATCTAAAAATGACTGAAGCAAATTCTTAGTGCGCTTTCGAGAATTCAAAAAAACAAAGTGAATAGTTTTCTGGAGGGCCAAGAAAAATGGAGCCAATTTGTTGTGACAAGAAAGCTGCTGAAGGCCGGGCTGTTACTGAAATAAAGTGAATTCTGATAGGTTTTACAGCTTCCTGTAAAAACTTTTGTCTCGGGGCATTTTGTTCGAAGGTGGTGAAATTTGATATTCAAAATACTTGTTAGAATCTGTATTAGAAAGTTTTTTTTTCTTTGAGTTGGTGAAAGTCAGCTTTCTCCGGAGAAGAATTCCGATTTTTTGCTACTGGGAATGAAAAGTTCTTGATTTCGTTCTTCCACCCGGAAGAATTTGTGACTCCACTTTGGCAAGGGAATTTTAAGGGCTCCCTGGCAAGAATTTGTGACTGTTTCATTTTCGTAGAAATTTTAAGGGCTCTTTGTGGCCTGGGACAAGGACGGAATGGGATTATGTTCCCAGCCAATGCATTGACAGTACATTAGACTACGATTCATCTTGGGTAGCGCTGAAATTGGATCTCCACAGAGCCTCAAACTCACTTATTTCGAAAACTCCCGCTTTTTCAAACTTTTCTTCTGCTTCATTTTCTAAAAAATATCCCCCTCCCTTCAAATCCTCGCGTCTCCAACCTGTCGCCAACTTTTAGAACAAAGCTAAAGATCCCTAAGCTCCAATTCTTGGACCATTTTCTTCGTGGGTCCTTTGTCTCGGGGCCCTTAACAATAACTTTCAGGCCACCCTCACCCTCGCCACAAAATCCAATTTTCATGCGTCATTTTACATTGTAGTATTTCATTCTTTTATGTCAATCCAAGACTCACATAAAAAGCAGCTCCAGCATTCCAGCCCCAAATGTTATTATGCTCGTGACTCTTCTGATCTCTCGCACTCAAATTCATAACTTGTCCCTTCAAACATTTTTCTTCAATGTACAGAGCCTTTTTTAAATTTCCAGCTGAATGACTAATGCAATTAAATAAGACCAAAATAACCAAATGTTCGGCTTAATTTTTAATTTAAATTGTTTCTGTAAAAAGGAAATTAATATTTCTCAAATAGAAATAGAAATTCGTTCCTCCCCATAATCGTGCTTGAAAAATTACAGCCCAATTGCACTCATTTTGTTCAATGTTTTTATTTTCTGAAAAAGTGGAAGTCGAAATTTTGGGGATTCATACAACGTTTTGTCGTTTGCACCCCTCTAAAGCTGTCCTAAAACGTCTCTTGGGGGTTTCTAAAGTGTAGCCATTCGAATTTTTGAAATTCCCAATTACGAGATCCCTCCAAAGAAAATACTTGTGCACTTTAGACAGATTTCGAGTGCCGCCACCACAGGGTGTTACGTTTCAAAAAGTTGGGTTATCGAATTTCAAGGATATGAAAGAATCCCATGCCTTTGTGCACTTCACAGGATTTGGTAAATGTAAGAAGAATCAAGTCACTTCCTATTAAAATGATTTCAATTTATTACCTGCATGTCACCCCCAGGTAAAAATAATACATTTTTCATAAGTAGACACATTATCAATTTTTCATCGTCTAAATTTAACCGCAAGGTGCTTTCTCCTGGAAGACCTGTCACGACCATTTTTGTCTTAATTTTAGTTGACACGTAGTCAGGCTCCATGCTGCTTGGAGATATCAGGTTCTTAAAAATACATAAAACTGTTTTTGAAATACAATACTTTTGTTGCGGTTAATACCAAGAATGAACTTGGATTACGTTTGGCCAGAAAAAAAAAACTTGAATTAAAAATGTCGCCATTTGTAGCGCTCCAAAGAAAGTGTCTGTAGAAGTCGTAGGGCAATCGGCCATAAGGGCCTCCCTGACAAGTGACAAATGACTTTGAGCCAGCTTTTCTTCCTTCTGGGACACTGTGACATTAATGGAATTGGACGACCCCAGAGCAGCGTCCAGAGGATGAACCACGTCCTAATTGGGACTGACTTCCGCAGTCAGCCTTACAATAATCAGAACCATATTTCTCTAAATGGATTACTCCATAAAAGACCCCTTTGGAGTCGGAAGTTACTCAAAAAGAGTCCTGCGCGGCCTCATGAATAAATCATCACTAATAAGGGCTATGAGAATTATGAATACGATTTTGAAGCCCTTTTACACTTCTTTAGGCACTTGGCACGGAATCCTTTCTTCTGCGACTGTCGTCTCCGCTGGCTTTCTGACTATCTCCATCGAAATCCCATCGAGACTTCAGGGGCAAAATGCGAAGGGCCCAAGCGACTTCAGCGCAAGAGACTGGCAGCGTTTCGGGAAGAAAAGATGAAATGTAACGCGAACATAAAAAATACTTCCTAAAAATCAGCTTAACATTTCCTAAATTTTGAAAATTTTGAGAAAAGGCGACGGCGAAGAAAGCAAGCTCTGGACGGACGAGTGTGCCGAGCAAAAGTGCCCAGCCGAGTGTTCCTGTGAGGGTACTTCGGTCGATTGTTCCCGAAGCGGCCTTCGGGAAGTTCCGCAAGACATTCCCGAGCACGTGACACATTTGTAAGGGCCTTAACTTAAAAGTTTTTAATTCCTTGAATTCTTAAGCTGTAGGAAGTAAAAGAAAAATCCAATTATGACGACAGGCGTGAAAATCGTTTCGATGGGTTTAAAATTCCTGGGACGCAAGGAGAGCTAAAAGAAAGTTTTTTTTTACTCCATTTGAACCGAAAAAAGTTTTTCCGGGGCTTTTTTCAAACACTTATCAAACAGAGGGAGCGCCAGAGCTGGCTTTATTGGTTTCTTGGAAATAATTGGAACGCTGGAATAGAGCACTGGATCTGAACCTATTTTTCTCTCTTCCAGGATCCTATCAGGAAATGATTTGACACGGATTCGTACTGGGTGGGTTCACTTATTTCCGAATCTTCAACGGCTGGACCTGAGTGGAAATCGGATTTCGGCCATTGAAGACAACTCTTTTCGAGATGCCCACTCCATGGTTGACGTGTAAGTGTTTTAAAGGGCTCTCTCCATTGACGGGCCCTTAATGATGAGGAAGTAAAGTTTTAAAAAGGAGGGAGGCGTAAATTAAGTATAGAATAGGAAGGCTATATATCACGGAAGATGTAAAGGGCTTCTACGGAGCTTAGAATTAAACTTTTAGATCTTTCAAGATTGCGTCTTTCCTTTCTCGAAAGTCGTAATTTTGCGTACAAAGGACTTGTTTGTGAAGATTAAAGGGAAAATGCTCTTTAAGGAAAGCTCTGACTTGATTGGCAAGTAAAACGAAAGGATGATAAAGTGGAGCCCATTTTTAGCACTTAAAAACAAATTTTGGACTTACTTAACGATCTCAAAAAGAAAATTCAAATTAGCAAAACGACAGAAAGCAAAAGGAAATATGAAATATATACGCGGCTTCATTTGATTGTAGTAAGGTTTTTAACAACAAAGAATTCACTTCAAAATTATTTTAAGGATAAAATACTTTATTATTAAGGAATTATTTTATTAAAAAAAACACCAGTGAAAAATGGTTTTGGCATAGATTCCTTTATTGTAAACAAACATAGCCTTCAGTAATACTTTAAAAATTCATTCAAGTGTTATTTCAACAGAAAGTGTAGTTCTATCTACTAATATTTCCTTCCTATCTCGGATACAAATAATTCCTAAGTTATATTTTCCGACGTTTTGATTATTATCCTGGCTATAACTTTCCCGACTCCAAAATTTCTGCTTGTAATCTCTCTGGATGCTGGCCGTTAAGGGGAGTCTATTAGATGGGATTAGTGTGATAAAAGCCTCAAACTTTCACTTTGTCGAAACTTTCTCCTATGTGGAAAGCACGGTAGAAAGTGGAGTAGTGTTAGAAAAGGAGTGAAGATGAGCTGCTCACTTCCGGTAGAACGCTTCCATAGGAAGTAAACGGAGGAGAAAGCAGGAGAAAGTGCCTTCGACGAGACTAAAATTCAAGGTTCTTTCTCCTGATCATTGTGGTTTTCCTTTGTAGAATCCTCACGGGAAATAAGCTGAAGGAGATAAATAACAAGATGTTCGTTGGACTGAGTCATCTCAAAACTTTGTAAGTGCTGATTAGTAGCTCTTCTTTCTATTCAACATCTCTCAAAAAGTCTATATAACAAATAAAACTCACAAAAAACTTTCTCCCACAATCACCTTTCACCAACACAACTCTTCTTTCTCCAAACTCAAATTTTCACACCTCCTTTGTCACATTTTCGCGATAAGTGAAGCCTTTGAAAACGAAAGTTGTAATTTTATGTGAAATTTGAAAATGAAACTTGTAATTTTATGCGAAATTCGAAAATGAAACTTATATTTCTACGGGTAATTAGTAAATTACTTTCACTTTGCTGGACAGATCATTAGCCGACAACCAAATTTCCTGCATCATGCCAGGATCCTTCGAGCACCTGCCGAGCCTCCAATCGCTGTAAGTACCTTTTGATTCATACTGAAAAACTTGATCAATTTCCCAACGCGCTCCACTTACGCTTCAAGCTTGACAAATACTGACAAGTTGGTGATTTCCACGGCGAGATAGAGCTTTCCAACCTGTCAAAAACGATAATCAAAATTAACATAACCAACATCACAAATATTTACTGTCAATCACGTCCAACGAGTCAATCTTTTCTGTTATGTAACATTGCCAGGATTCTGTTCAGTCTGCTGAGTACATTCACGCACTAATTGACAGAACACAACTTCTGAAAATAGTTCATCATCCCATCGGATCTCTAAAATTTGACTTTGATAATGACTGCGCAGGACTCAAAACTTGGCATTTTGACTCTACTTGTGAAAAGTCTTTTGATGAATATATGATTAATGGGGCTGTGAGTGACAGGGCTTTAAAAGCTCATGGCTTAAGGGTCCTAATCATTAGATCCGCTAAGACAAGGGATCTCTGATCTTCCTCAGCATAAAGCACTGAGCGGCCCTTTAAAATTGTAATTTAGAAAAAGTCTTCTCCTTTAAAAAAAATCTTTTAAAAAAAGTTCCCGACTCGCCCTGGAGCCCTCCCCGTCTTCCTGGCGGTGAATCTGAAAGAAGACGAGTGACAAGCGTAAATTGACGGTTGTTGTTTTCCAGTGTGTTTGGCATGTACGCAGTAAGTATTGCCTTCGGATACTTTTAGAATGAGAAAAGTTTTTCTAGTAAAAAAAAGAGAAAGCAAAATTGTGGCCGAAAGCTTGATGAGCTTTCCAAGTTGAACAAACTTGAAAAACGTTCAAAAAGTTATTGTTTTTTAATTACAAAACTAGGAAGCACGCTCTCTGCTTTTTTCGCAATATCTTTCTCGAAACAATGAGAAAATTTCCCTTTTGAATTCAATTTAGTAAGTCTCGTATAGTTCGCTGTGTCATTTTAATTTTGAATTCAATTAAGTTCTCGTTTTCTTCAAAATTCTCATCTTCGAGAGGCTGTGAGGACCATAAAATAATTTGGGGAAGAAATCCAATTTATTTACTTTTCTCAATTTGACTTGAGAAACACACCTCTAGGAAATGAGAAGAAAGGGAGGGGCGGGGGAAGTTGACAAACTTTTACGCAATCTAAAATCCAACCAAAATTTAGGTTTGGAGAAAGTTAGGTTTCGGGGTGGGGACAATAAGTTTTTCGTCAATAGAGACCACATCGCCAGGAAATTAACTATCAGAGTCACAGCTCCAGGCTTCTCCAGACTTCTCCAGAAATTGGCAAACATTGATTTTAATTTATAGCCGCACAGACGATCGCTGCTGTTCTAGGCTCAAAATTAGTTGGAGATCCTATTTTGACGAGAATCGATATTAATAAGGACATGAAGCAGAAGCGATAGGAAATATTTTTATGGACGGAAAGCATAGTAAAAATTTGAGGGTGCATCTCTGAGATACGATATGTTTACATTACTGTCTCGCATTGTCATCTCACGTTGAAAAACATGCCAAGCGCTCTCCAGCCCGGGAACAAATATGTGCTTAGGCTTCGGGTTTTCACCATTTTTACTACGCTGTTGGATCAGCGGGTGATACGTTAAGGGACACGGTCACAGGACCACGGCGCACGGTTTCATTGAAAGAGTCGACGGAATAATAGGGAGCTGGGACAGGTGACAACGCGGTGACGAATAATAAGGGACTCCAGGCCTCCTGCCCCTGTCACGCTTATTTAGCTGATGAATTTGTTTCATGGCGATGAATTTGTTTCCCAGGGATCTGGACGGAAATGCATTCATCTGCAACTGTCATTTGGCCTGGTTCGCAGACTGGCTTCGTCGCGAACACGCCCTCCTCTCTTCGGATGGACCAAAGTGTCACGCACCCCTACGACATAAGGACTCACGCATCAGGAGCCTTCCGGCACATGAATTTCGATGCACAAGTTAGTTGACTATGATTTCTTCTAAAAAATACTTCAGAACGATGCCAGAATTTACAAATCATTTTTTTTTAAACTCGAGGTATTTGGTGCAAGATTTAATAAACGAGTGAAGGCGGAGTAAAAGTTTTAAAAGTTTTTTTTTTAGATAAAAATAAAAAAAAAAAGCGACCGTGACAGTTTTCATGATCATATTGATGGTATTGTTTTTGTGTATATCATGGAATGTATTCGTGACTGATCGTCGGTGGTTGACCAAGTTGGAGCAGGATCATTCTTTTGTTTTCCTTTATGATTAGGCGATGACCGCGGATGCTTGGGGGAAGAATACTGTCCGCCACAGTGCAACTGCACGGGAACGGTAGTATGGTGCAGCCGTGCTCGCCTCCGGGAAATTCCAAGCGGAATTCCAAGCGAGACTTCTGAACTGTACTTGGATGTGAATGAGGTTGAAGCGATTGACATGAGTCGCCTGGGTCATCTCAAGCATCTTACCAAACTGTGAGTTCATCCCCGCAAAAACTTTTCAATCCCAACCACGAACAATGTAATCAGGACGCACCCAAAAGATCCTATTAAACTTTCTCCAAAAGGAAGAGAAAGCAGAGAAAGTTTTCTCTGGAGAGAAGAGAAAACGTAATTTAAAAACTTTCCTTTTTCAGAGACTTGAGCAATAATCAAATTACAATGCTGTCAAATCATACTTTTGTGAATCTCACCAAGTTGTCTACATTGTAAGTTCCTGTTATTTTTAACAGCGGCAATACAAAACATTGTGAACTTTTTTTTTTGCTTCTTTTTAAAAAAATGTTTTGTTTTCCAGGATAATCAGCTACAACAAATTACAGTGCATTGAGCGAGACGCTCTCGTTGGCCTCACGTCTCTCAGAATCTTGTAAGTTTTTTCATCTTCTGATGAAATTTTCCAGATCATCTCAAACTCGCCTTTTTTCCTACTCAAAATTTCCTACTGCTGCATGTTATCATTGCTAGAAAAAAAAAGTTTACATCTGAATTTACATCAGAAAATGCGCGACTTTCCTCTCATTTTGCAAAAATCTTTCATAATTATCAGTCTGCCGAACTTAATTACAACAACTCTTGTGCTCTCGTGTTTTAGATCTGTACATGCAAATGACATTTCCCAGATTCCAGAGGGAACCTTCCGTGACCTCCGCTCCATCACGCATCTGTAAGTGGTCCAATTAATGGCGAAGAATCAGATCTCGTTTGTGAGATCAAGCCTGCGTGAATGATTTGATTTCATTTTCTTTTCTTTTTCGACCTTGTTCTGTAGGGCACTGGGTGGGAACCCCCTGTTCTGTGACTGCGGCCTCAAGTGGCTCGCTGACTGGGTTAAACGTGACTTCCTGGAACCTGGAATCGCTCGATGCAGCGAGCCGGAATCCATGAAAAATAAACTCTTACTCACTACTCCTCCTGGAGATTTTGAGTGCACGGGTACGGAATACGCAATTCTCCATGTCACTCATTTCCATATTCCATCTTTCCCCTTGTTTCTCACGATTATTCTTGGCACGTCGATGATTCGATATTGATTAAAATGACTCTCCATGATGAATGGCTTTCTGTTTTTTTTTAGAAAACATCCCGGCTGCTGTGAGGGCAAAGTGTGACTCTTGTTTCAAATTCCCTTGTTCAAATGGAGCATCTTGTATTTCAATGCCAAAGCAAGATTATGCTTGTCACTGTTCTCCAGGATATCACGGTAAATTTTGACATAATTTGAAACTAAAAGACAAATTTTAAATCTAAAAAAAAATCATCTAAAAGGCAAGTTTATAAAATAAGAGGAATTTTTTAAATTGGACAGATTACAACAATGTAAAATTGATTCCTTAAGTTTAGTTTCGTTTTTTTTTAGGACGTCACTGCGAACAAGTGATTGACGCTTGCTATGGACAGCCCTGTATCAATGGAGGGATTTGTAAGGTTCTTGAAGAAGGACGCTTCAGGTAAATTTTTTTGATGAGATTTAATACATTTTTTTTAGTAAGGTTTTTTTTTTAAATCAAGTTCTTTTTTTAAATTGAATTGAATTTATTATGATTGATCCAATTTTGTTGTCCCTCAAGTTGTACTTGTCCCAGAGGATACCTTGGTCATCGGTGCGAACAAAATGAGAACGACTGTCTGCGTCACAAGTGTGAAAACAATGCGACGTGCGTTGATTTGATTGGACACTATCGCTGTGACTGTCAAGCTGGATTTCAAGGTTGATTTATTTTGTAATGCATCTCCAGCAAAGCAATTCTCCAGATTTCAATCATTTTTTTAATTTCCAGGGGAGTACTGTGAGAAGAAAATTCCGTTTTGTACGAAGGACTACAATCCCTGCAGGAACGGGGCGAGGTGCCTGGATCACTTTTCCCATTACACTTGTAGCTGCGTTCCAGGCTACACTGGCCAAAACTGTAGCACCAACATTGATGACTGTGTCAGTCACATGTGTCAGGTAAAGGAGAATCGCTTTACGACAAAAAATAAATCGCTTGGAAAGCCCTCTCAACAACTTGAGCTTTCTTTTTCCAGAACGCTGGAACCTGCCTCGACGGAGTCAACGACTATACCTGTCAATGCTCCGAGGAATTTGCCGGAAGGTTCTGTGAAGTGGCTCCAAGTGTGTCCATGCTGTACCCCAAGACGTCACCCTGTCAAGACAATGACTGTGCCCACGGCTTCTGCTTCCTTCCGCCCGACTCCTCCGACTACATGTGCAAGTGTCAGTCAGGGTGGTCTGGTAAGTGCTTTGACAGCATGTCAAGAGCTATAATTTCACTGACAGCGATTTTACATTAGGAAAACGCTGCGAGATACTGTCGAGCATTAGTATTGCGAGCAATGGCTCTTGGGTAGAGCTGGAACCCCTCCGAACGAAGCCAGATACGAACATAACGCTCGTACTGGCCACAACGGAGCTAAATGGAATCATTCTGTACAATGGAGATTCCCAGCACATTGCAGTTGAGCTATTTCTCGGTAGAGTGCGCATTAGCTATGACGTTGGAAACTATCCGTCTTCTACTATGTACAGGTAATTAAGAAAAAAAGTAGTTGTCTGCTAATTGCCGATTACGCAAGTAATGTAAAATTTCTTTGTCGAAGTCTGATTATTTGGTGGAGAAAGTAGTACTTTCTCCTGGTAAACCAAACTCTAAAAATCGTTCCTAACACTTTAACTTTGATTCTAAAATTAGTTTGTGGGAAATTCTTATTACAGTATACAGTTACTCGAAAATATTTATACTTTAATAATAAAATATTTTCTAATAATTTAAGTTTACTTTGTAAATTGATTTCTTTGAATTTACTTCTTATTTTCAGCTACGAAATGATCGCTGACGGAGAAGAACACTTGATTGAATTACTAGCGCACAAGAAGAATTTTACGATGCGCGTAAATGGGGGCAAAGCCCGAAGCATCATAAACGACGGGGATAAGGATTCCCTCAAATTAACGACGCCGTTGTATATTGGAGGCGTTCCTGCTAGTGTTGCAGCGAATGCGCTCAACCATTGGCACCTGAGAAATAGTACTTCCTTGCATGGTACGTATTTCTAAAACAAATTAATGGAAATAATTAAGATAGATTAATAATTAAATTAGAAATTAAAAGGATTAATTGGTATGTTTTAGGTTGCTTGAGCGTTGTTTACGTGAACCAAAAGCGGGTAGATTTTGTAAATGCGAAGCGTCGACAGGGCGTGTTGCCCGGATGCGCTAATATTCAAGATGAAGAACCAATGGAGAAGGAAATTTCAGCAGTTGTACCTCAAGTGGTACAACCTACAATTAGCACAAAAGTAAATATCAAGGAGCCGAAAGACGTTTGCAAAGATCATCGCTGCAAAAGCGGAAGGTGCATACCCTCCAAAACAAGGAAAGAATATGAATGTAAATGTACTGGAGGATTTGGGGGTCGTTTTTGTGATTTAGGTGAGAAATATAAAAATCTAGCTAATTATCAGCTATCTAATGGCAGAAGATTTAACTTAAATTTATAACGCAATCTAATCTAAATAGAAAATATAGCGTGAAAGACTTGGAGAAATTTTCGCTTTATAAAAAATACATTCATGTACGACTTACATTGGCGATTTACTAATTTGTCTTACATTTTAGCCCCTACCTGTAAAAAGGAACAGTACAAAGACTACTATACGGAACACGGTTGCCGTTCAAGAAGACCGTTGAAAATTGCCGCCTGCGTCGGTAGCTGCGGTGAAACTTGTTGTACGCCAAAACGTTCTCGCCGTCGACGAGTCAGATTAATTTGTAATGACGGTACAAGCTATACCAAAGATGTTGAAATAATTAAGAAATGTGCTTGCTCTAAGAAGTGTTACTAGAAACTTGTGTTTTAATTTTCATTTAAATCCCAGATAATTTTAAATGCTAGGAACTTTATTTGAGTTATTTTAATAGTTTAGCTTTTAATTTTGTTTAGTTTCCTTCCCATATCGCGTCACTACATTGTCGCAATTGTTGCTCTTTTGCTAGAATGAACTCGATTTTTAGAACAAAGCCGTTTTTTTAAATAATTAATTATCTGTATCTGATTAGGTACTAACCGTTGAAAGATAATAATATGAAAACGGGAAACGTATATTACCGTATATTAAAATTACAGATTTACAATTACGAGTAATTTCTCATCATTAATATTTTGTATTACATCACATTTGCTGATGCAGAATTACGTGCTCTTCTGGCAGCTAACAATTTATTTCCATCTCGATTCGAGGTGGCTCGTTTCAAATTGGAAACGTTTTAATTTTTAGAATTTCGTACAATTAATTTTATAGATAAGTAAACCAGAGGAAAGTTAACTTTAAAGGTAAAGGAAGCATTGTCAAAAAGAAATTGTGTTAAAATTGTAACCTTTTTTTAAGAAGCAGAAACTAATATAAAATATATCATGTTGATTTGGTACAAATAATAAGGGTTGTTTTAATTTGGATTTTAGCTTGGAAATATGCCTAATAAGTGTAGAGTTACTTGTACAATTTACATTAATTTGTATTCAAGTACAATTTTTGCTTCGGCCCGAAACCTGTGTTCAATAAAAAAAATTACTCTGTACGTCCTCAAAATTATTGAAAAATTAAAATAACTCAAAAATAACTTTAAAAATATACCAATTGGCAAAATTATGTATGCAATCACTTTATTAAACTCTTTTTTCTTAGGAATTTTCACATCTTTTTCATCTTAGCATTTTGAAATATTTTTGTAAATTCTGAAGCAAAATACATCTGAACATTGCTGAAGAAAAATATTGCTTCTAAGAAACAAGCGATGTTTGCGAACGCGTGGCCTTCTTGACAGATTTCAAAGACGTGCGTTGCACTCGGGCCAAATCGGAACTATTTCTAGTTCTACTGCGCTTTTCTGGATGCTTGCAAGTCCAGCTCGCTTTGTATCCAAGGACAAGACCGTGGATTTCTCTGGATAATGCTTCCCAGTCCTCAGCGTCGCTGTTTTCGATTTGAACGGTTTGGACCGGTTCTGCGGACACCTTTCGTTGCAAGGAAACCGTCGGCTTTAGCCGATACATTGTCGCAGCGCCCCCTCTCGTCGGTTTAGGCCTCGGAGGGTCGATTTTCTTTCCTGGGCTGCGTTCCAGTTCGAGCAAAGCGCTAACTGCTCAAAATACGGCATGAAAGGGACTTGAATTTAAAACTACTGCTCTTAAGGGTACCAAGGGAGTGCATTTCTTGATACGTGAGGTCCTTTGGAAGGAAGTCTTTGAGCTTCCCGCCGTTCTTCAATTGCATCATGATGTGAGCTCGCTTGATGTCCTTCATTGCCATTTCAAAAGCTGCTCCTTTCGAAGGCTCATGAGCAAATTTGGAGCGACAGAGCTGGGAAACGCCTCGATATGGATTGCTTTTACGTGCCCAGGGTACAGGGCCACTAATTAAGCCCAAGTTGCCAAGGTAACTAGAAACGCTGTCACGAGGATCAATACGGACCGGAAGCCATTGCATGTCGGAAAGGCGTATAGGGACGAAGGGATCCTTATTGAACTCTTTCCAGCAATTCAGGGCTCCGTTACCAAACTGTTCCATCAGGACGTTATAGTACTTTGCATATTTGCGAATACCTTCTGAAAATTGGTTCAAAAACAAATTTCTATTCAAACGGGACAATTCTATAAAAAAAAAGCATTTGAAATGATTGACAGATTTACCTCTATCCCACGGTGGTGGAGGAAAAGGACGATTTAGCATCAGCGGCGATGTTGGCATTGGAAAGCTGCTCATATTCATCATTATTTCCTTGAAAGAAGAAGATCATTTTATTTTTTAGATTTTTTCGAAACCGTTCTGAAAAAATTCAATTAACCTTTTTCTAGCCACACTTCTTGTTCTCGGAGTTGGAGAAGTTCGAAACAAAATTTTCGCTTATTCGATTTTGATTGCTAACTGACTTTTGTGATTTTAATATAGGCGTTTGATTTTTCTCTGATTCCAAAAACCCTCTGGATCTTATAGTTGCCATTGACAAATTATTCAGCTAATTTTTTTTAAATTTCCGATTATTATAAAAGCTCTACTTTGATTGGTAAAGCCTCAACAGGTATGAATTTGTTACATTTTGGGGGAATCTTCGCACATTGCAAAGCAAAAAAATGTTAGAAAAACCTTTTTTAGAAAAAGTAAAAGCGCACAATAAATCAATTTTACAATCTCAAGCCCTTGCCTTATACTTCAAATATCCTCAAAATCTTGTGTCGTGTAAGGTCAAGGTGTAGCTGAAAATAAATAAATTCTAATTTAGGGAAAATAATTATTACAAATTCTGCTGGCTTCTGTTGAGATATTTTTTTTTCTGCAGGCAAACTGTTTAATATTTCTTCGTGTCTTACAATCTGGCATTCTGAAAGCGGAGGCAGGTTCTCGGTTTTCAGATGTTTGAAATAAAGAAGCGGAGCAGACGGAAGTTTTGTTAAGTCGGAGCAGCTGCCACGCGACTGTTTACGCCGGCGATACCCGAAATAAGGGCCCATGGCCCCTTATCCCCGATCTGGCCATACGCGTGCCAGTGTCAGGGAATGAGTGGCCAACACCTGGTTCGGAGCCTGGTCCTGGAACTCGGGCCTCGTGCCAACTGTCCCTTTTTAAAGGTCCCAAGGGACCCAGTTGCTTCCCTTTAATTCTTCCCGTTCCCTATTGTCTGAATTCATTCTTCCCAAAATCCAAGCAAAAGTTCCAAGGGACCCTTCGAGGCTTTCCCAAGCGGGCCTCATCCGCAGGAACTCGCATATGCCCTACAAATAAATCTTACAGTCAGGGCCAACAAGATATTTTGTGACCCTAAAATCTTACTTTTTTCCTAATTAGATTTTTGAATTACAAAATTAAACGAGCTAATTGCATTTCGAATGTATTTGACATGCTGTTTTCGAAGTTACATTATATCTTAACTAGGGTATTTAAGCCGAATATAAAGCTTTTATATTCCCGTTTTTATGCTTACATTTTGGATAATCTTTATGCGGCATCTTCATTGCACTATTTTTCTTGAGAATTCGGTTTTCGATTTTTTGGAGACATTGAAAACACTACATTATTATTGGATATTTGAGACCAGTTGTAAAAAATGAGTGCTAAACCGGTAAAAAATGATTATAATACGACATAAACCAGATAAACAGGGGTAATTAACAAATTCATATTATTTAGCCAATAGTATTTTGGTTTCAGGAGTTTATGTAAATCAGAAGCTAGAATTTCTTTTTCTTAAAAATATTTGTTGGAAAAAATTTGAAGATAGGATTTTTTGTATATACCTTTACTAGATAAATAAAAATATTTGAATCAAATAAATCTGTCAAACAACAATGCGTTTCACTGGAAATCAAGACGCTATATTCAAATTATGAAAAACAAAACAAATGATAGAAAAGCTTCATCTTCAAAAGGAGTCTGAATAGTCGGAAATTCATAAGAACAGCATGCACGAACAGAAACAAAATCATTTCCGAATTTGACTATTTTTTTTCGTAATAAGCCAAATTAATTTTGATATATTTGGTAATTTATTTTAGTAACATCCAAATTAGCCTGGGTAAGCCAGCGCAGACTGCCAGGAAGGCTCCCTTCCTCTACAGCTGCATCATCTGCCCTTTTCTTTCCGCTTGCTCCCTTCGACCATGGATTTGAAGAGTTTCATTCACAGTTTAAAAAAAGTTACCCTCACGACAAGAGCTCTTGAAATTTCTCCCTTCGTTTGCCAACTTCAGATCATTTCTGCAACCCCCCGCGGTTCTCTGCTCTGAACTCATGACTCATTCAAAAAGTGCATCTTTTGCAATCTGCATCAAAAGTGTCCTCCGAATTTGAAATTTTCTAAAATTCTGGAACATTTCCATGGCAGCAGCCGTCTACTACTCTCCAGTGCGTACCAATTCATCCCCCTCGAAAAGTCTAGGATCGTCACCCTCTTACTCCGAGGTCAAGTCAATGGCCATCCCCAAGTCTTGGCCAATGAGCCACCATGCTCAGCATCCAAACTCCAGTGGTCCTCAGTCTGGAACGCTTGCTGGAGTCTCCAGGAGAAACGCTTCGTTGACTGGAATCCATCGCCAGAAAGCATCCAGGCCGCTTTCCATGCCTTCGCATCACCTGCATGTTCATGCAAACGCATTAGCAGCCCTAGATTCATATTGTTTAGACGCTGAAGAAATTAGCCCTGTTCCTCCACCATCGTTTTCGCCGACAAAAGTACCCACACGCCTCCACCAAGCCGACGGTGGATCAACCCCCACCCCCACTTGTGCCCCTTGGATTTCGAACATGGCCATCAAGAAACTTAAAAGCAAAATTGGAAAAGGTAAGTGTAAAGTTGTTCAAATATTTTTCAATAGCTTCTATTTTGTTTTTCAAAATCTTCTCTTTCTTTCACTTTTTTTTTTCAAAATTCTCTTCCATTTTTTGGGTCAGACAGAACCAGATAACAATGTAAAACCGGCACGGCCAGTCCTACCCTCACCAAAAAAAAACTCATGAAAAAAAAAATTTCAAAGCAAACTTTTCAAATGTAGCCCAAAATGAAATCCTGTAAAACTTAAAAATCGATAATATACTCAATCGCTTGGTCGTGAAATGATTGTCGTTTAGACTTCCTGTGAGAAAAAGTCGCGGATGAGCAGTGACGCAATTCGTAATGCCAAAGGAACTCCCAAGCCCTTCGAGCTGCCCTTAAGGGATTGAGAAAATGAAAGGGTAGGATTTTTTAAGGCCTGGAAGTGGCTTCTTGGTCTTGAAGTCATATTTCCGGTGGCGAGAGCTTTCACATGGAAAGAATCACGAACTAGAACCAATTTCTTGGCCCATCCATGTTCGGAAATACAGAGGATGTCAACATTTTTAGAAAACACTCCTTCAAAACAACCGTAACTTTTGTTCCCAGAACCCCAAAAATCCCTCTGTACTTTTGTGTATGTTCAGCTGCCAAAGACCGTACCCTTGATCCCGAAACCATATTTCTTAAAAAAGGAAGTAGTGTTTAGGCCAGAGTTCACCCCTTCCGTTCCTACGTCACTTTTCCGGATGAAATTATGAAGATGTTTTTATGGTGAAGAGTGAGAAATGCCGGTTGTGGCTTCCCAGGAAAACGATAGGATCTTCCCATTGATTCAACCCTTGTCAAAATCCATATGGAGCTTTTAAAACCATTCCAAAACGATAACTTTCGAAAGTGCTTTTAGCATTTTTAAAAAAATTAAACAAGCTTTTTCTTTTTTCTTTCCAGGCATCGATGACAAAATGCTGGACAACCTTTCACCGCTCCGCTTTCACTCGGTCCACGGTGACAACATCGAGATGCTCTCTGGTGGATCCGCCGTTCGACGCATCCCGATTCACGAATCGAGCTACTGCAAAGGAATTGTCTTTTCTGACAGGGCCGTCAAAGTGAATGAAAGGGTAAGATCTGGGCATTTGATTCAAAAAAAGCATTACTGCAAGAAAAAGCGTCACGCTTCCACAATTACAAGAATAAGAAGGCTTCCTCCGAGAATCATGAAATGGAACCGACAGAAATTATTCCAAAAGCATTTCCTTCCAAAACTTGTTTCCTTCAATTTTTTTTAACCCTTCAGAGAACCCAGATGTAAGCGGGAAGTTTCTTTGCTATGAAAAAAATAGCACCAGATATGCGTTCAGCCACGCCCAATACGATACAGTTCATTTTTAAGGCTCCCGCTCAAAATTAAATTTAGAACATCGTCAATTAAAATTAGATAGTAAATATCAAGAATGAGATAAATTAAAAAAAAATAATTAAAAATGTCAAGTAAGTTGTTTTTGCCGAAACCTTTTTCGATGTAATGTCTTTTACTCCAAAAATACAATCCAGTTGTTGAATTCATTTTTTTTTTCTAAAATGATATGAGCCTTTTACGCACGATTTGTATAATTACAAAGGGCTTCATTTTGTGATATAAAAGAACATTAGGGATAGCCTAACGGAATGCTTAGGATTCTGGAAGGCCGTGCTCATCAGGGCCATTGTGCGCACATCCCTTAGAGTTCCAAAGTACTTAATTTCCCATATCCACATGACTTTGATTTAAAAAAAAGATGATCACACTTGAAAGAATTTCATGCCTGTCTTAGTGGTTGGGCTTCGAAATTTTCTTGTGAAGCGAAGGCCTCCTCGACGCACTCATCCGCGACACTACATCCTCTCTAAATTTTTTAAATTGCGCTTCGGCCTGCCGGCACTGAATGGGATGATAATGGCTTCGTGGTTTACGATATTTCCACCTTTATGGTCCAAGATTTTTTTTTATGAAAGCTGAGCTAATGATACAAAATGAATCTATTTTTTGGGCAGAAGAACAAAAGCAATCTTCCAACCTGTCTTCCCACTTTCCCTCTAATTTACGTCTCCCCTCCCGATCTCATTTATTTTGCTTAATCAAGTGCCCGAGCGTGTGTCCATTCTTGCCGACGCGTGTCAGGCGGTGTGGAGCGTGTATACCGACAGTTTTATGAAGGCTGCCAGAAGCTACGGCCTGTTGCGCGGTCTTTTGGGTCAAATCAAGCCATATGCTCTACGTATTGTTTTTTTTTTTCTAAATAGATCACCATCAAGGTAATTGGGAGCTCGACTGAATTTAGCGGCGGGATTCGCCTTGGCTTCACAAATCAAGATCCGAGCACTTTCCGCTACAGCCTCCCGGACAGGGCAATTCCAGGTAAAAAGTCATGACATTTATTTAAATTTAAAATAAAAATTATTATGAATTTATTTAAATTTGTTGTTATTCTTGTTTTTTTAGAGTTAGTAAAGCGACTGCCAAAGGGAGTTTGGGCAAAGGCCCTTCTCGATGAGAGTGCCCTTAGAACGGGAGCCATTTTCTTTTACTACGTCACTCAAGCCGGAAAAGTTTGCTATGGAATTAATGGCAAGAAAGTGGCCACTTTTTTGAAGTACGTGGACACTCGTAAGCCACTTTGGGCTCTTCTGGATGTCTATGGAAATACAACAGCGATTGAACTTGTTGGTGAGTAGAGACACTTTGTAATAATTAACGAGTTTTTAAATTCAATTAAATTACACAGTTTAAGTAATTATTTTAAAATTATTTTCGTTTGATCGCTAGATCCCAAAGCGCATTTGAACAACTCTCGGAAGAATTTGGAAGACAGGGATTTCGAAGACGTTGACTCTGGCATTGGGCCATCAATGAACTCATTAATCCTCGCACCCTCTCAAGTACAATTATCACCCAACAAAAATTCTATTCAAGTACAAGATCTAGCCTTCAACAATCTCCAAATTCATCCGTAAGTTTCTCAAAAACTGGATTTATATATTTTTTTTAATTAATTTAATTTCAAAAAGACAGATTTTTTTATTCTTAAATTTAAAATTTCAGAACTTGTGGTAAAAACGTTCAGTTGAACAAGTTCCGGAATGTAGCTTGGAGAGCTCCAAAACAGTGTGGCAATGCGTATGTCTTCACGTCACGGCCGCTTGAAGTTGGAGAAACGATTGTAATACAGGTGAGCGTTGTACTTAAACAAAGTTTTATACAAATAATTTTGAACATTCCTTCATAATTTTCATAAAAACGAAAAACTAATTATTTTAAAATTTTAGGTTCAGCAGTCAGATGAACCATTGACCGGGTCAATGGCCTTCGGTCTCACTTCTGCTGACCCTGAATCACTGAATCCAAAATACCTCCCCGACGATTCTTACTATCTTGTCGACAGGCCCGAGTATTGGATATTCAAAAAAGACGCTGTGAGCAATCTGAGCGCTAAAGATGAGTTAGCATTCACGCTAACTCCCACAGGTAAAACAAAATGATATTTTCATTTAAACCATTTATAAAAAAATTTATTTAGTTAAATAATCATTATTCAATTAAATTTTTTTAGGAACTGTAAACGTTTCCAAGAACCGCGGACTTGCGACAGCACTTATGGAGGTTGACCTAACATGCCCGCTCTATGCCTTCTTTGACCTATACGGATCCACCCAAAAAATGTCTCTGCTTGGATCAATTTTGCCTCGAATTCAGCGACCAATACAACAGCAGCAATCTCCTCTATGTGAGTTTTAATAAGATGTTTAAAATTATAATTTCAAAATTATAATAAAACTGTTGCTCATGAGATTTATTTTTAAAATTTCAGTGACTACGTCACGGAGCGTACGCAACGTTGTTCCAGTTCAAAGTTCCAGCGTGTCCAGAGCATCTAATTTCGTATCTAGTCCTTCGCGCATGAGTTTGAAGCACCCAATACGCTGCGCCGAGTGCAGCCATACGTCGCTGGAACTACACAAATGCCAAACTAATCCTGGAGGTCAACGTTCTCCATCAACGTCACCCGTCAAATTGACGCAACAATGTTCTAGACCGCAACTTTACGAGAAATTGAACATAAACCAAAAATTAGCTGATCCGCGTCTATCGCCACAAGCGACGATGATCCGTATAATTGATGAGAAGTACGAGTCGCTAAATTCTAGCCCAACCAAAGTAAGTTCCGAATAACGCTTTAGTTTTTAGTTACAATTTAAAAAATATTTTGAAAATTCATTACTAAATTGTGCTATTTTTCTATAGAAACAAAATAGTCCAGAGAAAGCCGAATGTGACGGCAAGAACTGGTCCGTGGATTGCGTCGCTTGCTGCCGAAGACCAGTAAATAGTCTATTCTCTCCTTGTGGACATTTAACTATGTGTTACGACGTGAGTTTGAAATTAATTTTATATTAAAAATATTGATAATTAAAGGAAATTGTACAATTTGTGGTAATGTGAATTTGATATAATTTCAGTGTGCTTATGACTACTGGAACGCGCGACCGGATACTTGCTGTCCAATTTGCAGACAACGCATTACCGATGTCATCCCTATTTCAAAGACTTCATAGACCCTAGTTTTAGTATAAGTTACTTTTGAATATTACAAACATGTTCTAAATATAGTCACAAAAAAGTCATTCACTTGTTTAAGTTTAAATTGTGAAATATAAAAATAAGTTTGGTGCAAACTAAGTATTTCTTGTTCAATTCAAAAAAACTTTATGTCCTTTACTTTGAGCCATCCGTAATGGTAATTCCGTTTAGGCTATTTTTAAATACTTGTTTTTCATTTTAATAAATTTTTCCGACAAAAAAAATGTTTAATCCTACAACATCTGTAAAATGAGACCGTAAATTTTTATTTTGCAAACTTTTTTTCTTTGGCTGTATGGTACCCAATAGTCAATTCTGCATATTTTTTTAGTGCTAGTTTAATTAACAAGTTATCTGAGCAGTGACAATTTCTTCAATTAAATATTGAGATTCAACCCCCCCCCCCC
>VYYI01000021.1:0-17390 GCA_021029175.1 Bilobella aurantiaca | reverse complement strand
TCCCCCCCCCCCCCCCCCCTGAAATCTGAAAAAAAAAAACAGATTGTCGATGAAATGATCCTTTGAAATTCGATTTGATTGATTGATCAGCTGAAGAATAGAACATAGTTAAATCGAAGGATCGAAACCCCTGCAAATTCTTAAACGGATTATTAAGATGCTCATTTAAAAATAACTTTCTCTTTCTCTTGAATGCTACAAGAATTTTCCCTACGGTGTCTCCTTCACCTTTAATTACTAGAATAAATTTATTCTACATTTATATAAGTCAATTAAAAACTTTTCCCGTAATTAAAGATGTGAGAAAAGGACTTTCTCCTAAATTATTGTTGATTTTCATGTTGATTCTGGGCTTAGAAGCGTTTGAGGCCTTATTAAGTTTAGGTATCGGGAAAATAGGTGGCACTTCTACCGCGAGTTTGTCATAATTTTATGTATTTTTTTCCGAAATATTTGTTTAGGTTAAGTGCTGTTTTCCTAAACTTAAAAATCTTTATAAAGCTTTTATAAATTGTCGTAGGAATCTACATTGAATGACGCAATCGTATATTACGCAGTCAAATTATATTGACGCATAAAACTTGGGCTTATCATTTACAACTGAATAAAAGCTCTGAAACTCTACGTTAAGATGGCACCAAAGGCTTGTTCAAGTACTTGCTAGATGTCTCCTCAATTTATAATTTGAACCTTAAATGCTTGAACCCTTAAATTAAATTAATGTTTAAAAACTTCTACAAAATTAAATGTGCTCAACGTCAGATAAAAAAAATAACGAATCGTTCAAATAAGCCTAACAAGTGCAATGATTTCTGCTGTATTACATTAGTTTCAGATGAACACAAAATAAACACCAAGTAAAATAAAGCTTTATCCAAAAGTTTTAACATTAATCTAGCCATGCAATTTTATACAAACGATTAAAAACCTTGGAATTGAATGGAAACGCGTGCTCATATGAGCTTAGGGATGGACTGGATGGATTTGTATATTTATTAAACATTATTCTGCATCCATTTCAAAGGCAGAATCCCAAAGGAGCGTGTTGTAACAAATGGATTATCCTATTTTTCCGCTATTCCTTTTCAATTTTGACACTGGACTCTACATCTGCGCCTCTATTTCAATTTCAAAATAAGGAATACGCAAAACAGGAAAATCGGAGTGACAAGAACAAAAAAAAACAATTCGAGTCTACACAACAAAATTAATTTTTAAACTAGTACTTTAAATAAAAAAATGGACTTTATGGATAAATTATTTGGAATAAATTCGATAGAATTCTCGGATCTCTATATTTAGCGTCTTGTGGTTTTAATTGTGAGGCAAGAAGGGAAGTTTATGTTCATCTAATGAGGCTGGAAGTAATCCGCGATGAATTTTAAGCGTCTTAAACCTTGAGGGGGCGGAGCCAAGAGAGCATAATGCCTCGGCAGCCGCCAAGCCATATTTCCATTCAACTCCCATTTAAACTTCATGTGTGTTAAGCAAGTAATTAATTCGCAGTTGGGAATGAAGTGGTAAATTTGTTTTCCATTCCCTCGCTAATACGCTTTAGTTCAGTCTCCCTCCTCCGCTAAGTGTCTGTTGGCGGGGGTGGGGAGCGGGGAATTGGATCTTAAGGTCTTAATGGGGAAATGATGATGGAAGCCTTGCAGCAGAGCCCGGAATTTCAATTTATACTCCCAAATGAGGTAATCAAGGAGGAGCAGATGGTGGGTTAAAATGGCGGGGAGCAGGTAGGTGGGGCTCCTACTCCGTCCTAATAGGTGTGCTAATTGTACTTTCATAAGTGATAAAGAATTGCCGGCCCCACCGCGCACTACCGCCGCGTCATTTGCGCGGCTGGGGAAGTGACGCTTCCCGGGTCTTTTTCAAAAGTGGTAGAGACTAATTGAAAGGCCATTAACGACGAGAGAGTCAGGGACGTAAAGGGCTCATAAAAGAATATTAGACTCATAAAGACACCATTCATCTCCGGAGGAAAGCCTTTCAATCAAAGGCTACCTCATCTCTCTCTCCCGTAACAATCGCCACTCTGTCTACTCCTTCCTCCATGCTGTGCTATGGCTGACAGTCGAATTTGAATATACCCGCCCTGCCTCTACCACCCAATTACTTCCTTTTCTAAAGAGTCAACAAACGATCTTTGGGTTGTTAGCTTCTTCCTTTTGGCTTCTAGAGCTTTAGCACAATGGATTTTTTCGAACAAAAAAAAATCTAATAGCCCCAGCAGCGTGACTCTGATAAACTCATTTAACTTTTATTTGAATAATGAGAAGCTCATTTCAAAAGGATCAAATTACACGTACTGAATTGAACAAAAAAAAACTTAACCCTTCAAAAATCCATTACAAAATTTTAAATTAGGATTTTTAAATTAAAATTTTTTAATTGCAAAATCGACTCTCAGAAATTCCACTCAGGAAAGCATTATTATTATTAAAAACGGAGTGTGTAAGATTTACAAAAAACTCATTTTTATGCACAAAAAAAAGTGCAAATTCACATTCAATAGGAGCGCGGACATTGTTGTTGCTTTTATTTTAAGAAATAGCAGCCATTTTTGCTATTAAAAAAGTAATGTAGTAAAAACTAGCTCAACAAGCCCGTCCTAGGCAGGACATACGGTTTAAAATTGAAACTGCTGTCCCAGGACGGGCTTGTTTGGCTTATTTCTAGTTTTTGAAGGGATAATGCTTGAGGACAGTTTTACGTTTTACTTTGGGGACCACAGAAGGAGTTGTTGAAATTTTAAAAATCCCGATAGATTTAGAACAAATCCCTGTTCAAATGATTTGGGTTCGAATCCTTTAATCCGGGACAGAGACCTGTTTTAGAAATCGACTAATAGGAGAATTAGGAGCTCTGAAATTTGAAAAGCACAATGGAATTAATTGATAGGAAGCGGGAGGTTGAGCAGGGATTTAATGGCGGTAGAACTTGAATTATCCACTTCCAATGACATTCTCTACTTTCAGCCTCAAGATCCCCTCGTCGCCTGTCTCCTGGAAAGTTTCAAAGTTGAGGGTCCAGCGACATAGCCGCTGTTTCCAGCGCTTTCTCCCTTCTAGGGACCTATGGGATGTCGACCTTGTTTAGCGCTGAAAAAAGGCATTAGCATAGAAATTACATTGTGTGTCAGAAAGTCCTAAGCCGGGAGGGAATAAGTTCCATTGGAGAGTCGCCTCGGATGCAAAATCGGGGATGAGCAACTTCTGGCCACAACAGCCGCAAAACAGCCTAAAAAAATTAAATGAAAACGGGGGACGGCGGCGCTGGACTCAACTTTCTCCGAAAGAAGATCCTCCTCTCGCTGCACTCAAATGTAAGAACAATTGCCTTTATTACTGGACTCCAGAACCAACAAAAAATTGTTCCAGGAGTTTCAAATAACTATCAAATGGTCATTAGTTTAACAACTGGGAATTGGACGCAACAACTTTCTCCCGACTTTCTCCCGCCATGTGGTGGCAATAATTTTACGCTTCTAACGCCTCAAAAGCCCCTAAGCTTTTAGATAGCCAATGGTGATGGATTCTGGACAGCTAAGAACATCCAACGTCATTTTTTTCGTTGTAGAGGGAGCCACTTTACATTATTCAAATTTGATAGTGAAATTTTTGTAAAAGGCCCTAATGGACTTATCCCTTGATGAGGCTCAATTTGTCATGTCCTCCATCTTCCCAAATCCTTTTCTATACCTAGAAAGGGATTGAAGTCTTCATCTCATTTTCTCTAAGGGAGGAGATGAGGCCCTTTTTGATTATACCTGTGAAAATGATCTCCATATTTTTAGGGATGATGAATTTAGAAGACGAGAAGAGATTCCCTTTCTATTTTTTATTCTAGAAAAAAAAAGAAATTGGAAAGGATTGGAGAAAGTGGACTTCTGAAGATTTGGCTCAATTTCAATTGAAATTGGTAAGGACTCCTCTACAGTCTCGAGTTAGCTTAAAATGAAAGACGGAGGGCAATCTGTAGCATCAATATTCTTCCAGCATCCGCTCCTTTGGCTTCATGTTCTGCTTTTTTCGGTTAGTTTTGCTGTTTTTTCGTATTGCCTCTCGATTTTTTTCAATTGGAAGATATTTGGTAGATCAGAATAGAAAATAGAGAATTCCAAGAGGATCACCACCCCATATCGCATAACTTGGAATTTATGCGATGGATTTGAAGTGTAGGAAATTTGAGTTTTGGCGTTTTGGGCGGAAGAGAAAGCGGGGCCCACTCCAGATTTCCATATTTTTCTCACATAAGGTCCATTGAAAGGGATGCGCTTGAATTTATTTATGGGAAGGACCTGAGCTTTTGAGCCCATTTCCTTGGAAGATGTCTTTGATTCCTGTGGATGTAACTTGGTTTTTCTAGTGATGGGACATGGAGGCGGCATTAGTGTGGTTTGGTCGATTTGGTCCAGGATGGCAAGGGATGGGGTCGTGGTCGTGGTTGTCATGACGAAGCGGAGCAAGTGTCCTCTGGGATATCTATGAGCCTGATTTCGGGAGAAAGCTACTATGATCAATGGCTTGTCCCATTTGGTTTCCTCTCCTATAGCTGATCCTGACTTGAATTTGCAACCATAAAATTGGTATTATTCAACAACTGTGACGTGGGATTCAAAACTTTACTCTCATTCGTCCTAGGCCGCATTCTCACACAATCCTGGACAACAGGACAACTCCTGGACATTCTCCAGCGTCCATCTCCAGAGCAGCAGCCCTTTCAAATCACTTCATTCTGGACCCCATCAGAATTGATTTTATAGAGTCTCAACTGGTAGGGTTGGTATATAGATCGACAAATATTTAGGGAAGCGATTCGAATCATAACCAAAATTGTATATGGAAGTTTATTTACTTGATAATCTAAAAAATACAAGTGAAATACAGCCATGTCGTGGTTCACTTTTTCCCAATTTTTAACTAATTTTTTTTAAGAAATTTTAGTTAATGTTTATGAAAATTCGTTTCAAAATGAGGTCGGTTTGAGCAAGAAATTGATCTGGCGGCGTAGCACTCTGTTGGAGAAAGTACTCAATTGGAACCGTTTTTGAGCTAGCGGAAGTGATGATCTTGCTATTGATTAGTTTTAGAAGACGACGAGCCTATCATCATCATCCTTCTTTTGAGGCGCTTTGAAGATTCTAGAAGAAAGTAGGGACCATTAGAAACTCCATTTAGCATTTATTCACACTTGGATGCTAATCGCTTCCTCACTTTTCTCGCGTGCCAAGTT
Source organism: Bilobella aurantiaca (assembly GCA_021029175.1). NCBI lineage: Eukaryota > Metazoa > Arthropoda > Collembola > Poduromorpha > Neanuridae > Bilobella > Bilobella aurantiaca. The sequence continues at coordinate 12,152 of VYYI01000021.1, read as the reverse complement.
GCTTTCACCCATTTTTCTCCACTTTCTCCACTTTTACTGTTCATAGAACATGTCGCATTAAGAACTCATTCACTCATCGCCCCACCCCAATTCCATGGACACGCCCCCACTCGATCTTGTCGACCTCCTTGATCTTTCCGTCGTATGAGATCATGTTCAGAGGAAAAAATAATAGTAAGATATGGCAATTTAAAGAAAGCAATTCAAACGAAATTGTGTTAAGAATTGAAACTATAGACAAAAAATTGGCGTTGACTCAAAACCTTGTAATTTAATTAATTAACTTGATTAATTAGTAAGCAACCTTGATTTTTACATTTTGGTTATATCGGAAGATCAATAGCAGAATTGCTAGAGATAATTATGACAGAAAGTTGTTACGCTTGAAATTTAATTTCTAGAGTTTCTCTCTAATTTTGAAAGGTCTGAATGAATCAATTGGATTACTAGACAAAAAAAAATGTGGATGCAAAACTTTATCAAAATTAAACGCATAAATTAGTGAAGCAGGCGGTTCTAATTGCTTTCACATCATTTTTGATTTTTTGAGGCAAGTGAAATTAAAAATCTGCCTTGCGAATTAATTTTTTTTTGTCAAGGCCCGATTTTTAAATTTTTATTGAAAAAAAAATGATTCGAGCCACCTTACCATGTGACACCATGCATTTCATCATTACTAATTTCTGCGTTCATAATTTCGAATAATTTAAATTATATATTTTTAAGCCCAAGCATAGCAATATATACGACAAAAAAAACTTGAAGCCTCATCACTAATATATTCTCAAATGCATTGTGTTATAAAGCCCTCCATTTTTCATTTGAATTGAAATTGATGGAGACGGAGAGCACTTCAGAAGTACGGGGAGGCAGAAGATGAAAAGCGGAAGTTTTTTTTAAATGAAAAAAAAGGATCGAGAGTTTGCAATCTGGCACATTATAGATGCGATTTCAAAGAGTAAAAAATTATTTTTCAAATGGGAGAAAATTAGAAAAAATTATAGTCAAACTTTTTTCAAACGCTCCGAAAAATATGGCTCGAGCTTTCCTCTCCATGTGTTGTCATCCACGCAGGAGCTCCATGTAAAATGGAAATCAGTTCCATGTGTCCTTCAGCCTCCCAACTTTCCCTAACTAACTTTTCAAAAAAAAAATTGAGTAAAAAAAAACCTTGAGCATTTCCACTTTATTTTCCAAAGTTGCCTACTTTCAGGCCCTTGAAATTGCCCAAAAGAGACTAATTCCACCCCCATTAATGAAACATTGCTTACAAGTTTCAGGCATTCTCAAAGTTCAAAACTGTAGCAATGCGTATTGAATTGCATTTCCAGGGCGTTATGTGGGAGTATTTTTGGGAATGATCCCATTGGATAAGGAGGCCTACATAGAAGACATTGAATAAAATGATGGACTGAAGAAGGTTCCTCGAATGGAGAAAGTTGGGCAATCTCCGATGAAAGAGGATGTAAAAAGACTTTTATGGGCCCTACAAATCACGACTTCTTGAAATGGAAAATGGAATTATATAATTTGTAAGGGCTCTGAATATGAGCCCTTTTGCCATCATTCCAGGGATAGTCGGAGCTCATCTCTTCGGCGGCTGCTGGGAAGATCCAAAGACAAAATGCAAACATTTTGAGTGTATTTCGACAGGGAGAGAAAGTGGTTCATATCCATCTAGAGCCCTTAACTTTCTCCTCCGAAAACAGACATGGGCCCTGAAAGTGGGGGTTGTTTGGTCTGAAATGAAATTCAATTCAGATCAATGAGTTGTCATCTTCCGAGGGTTTGAAGTGCCGGCGGAAGAGTCATAAGAAATTCAAAATGATTCTGAACACGATCTCATCTTCACATAAAGGCACCTTTTATCTTCTGCCTCATCCACAAAAGCCCACTTTTATTTTCATTCTTCTTCCGAAAAAGGAGTACTTTATCCCAAATGTATTGATCTCAATCGTATACCATAAAAATAGTGGGGAAAAGTTTTGCCGTTGTCGTTGCCGAGGCCAAACTTCATTGGACGGCAATTCCGATACAGGAGAATGGCCGATTATGATTATGAATTATAATGGTACTTAAGTAATATAACTTATGATTTGTGTACTGCGGAAGGATTACAGCTTAATGCCCCTCCCAACGGAGGCTGAACATTAATATTTGAAAGGGAAAATTCCGCTTGTTAGCATTGGCAACTTGCGACGTTTCGATCGATTCCGAAACTAGTGAAGTTGAAAATAATTTTTTTTAACTGTAAGATCGTCTGCTCAGCAAATGCTGCAAATCGACCATCATTCCCATGAACCGTTCAAAATTAAATACAAATTCGAAATTGGAGAAAGTTGTTGTAAATAATAAGTAGCCAAAGACAGTCTCAATCCAAAAGTGTGTTATGATGGCATTTTTAAATATAATTTTTTTTAATAATCAATTTACTATAAAATAATTACCTGCAGTTGCAGTTGATGTCGATTTCCATTGCTCTTTGTCGCGCCAAACGGTCCTAATGTGAACGGTGCTTTGGTACCTAATGAGAATTGAATTTATGTTGTGGAGTTGATTCATAATAATGGATTCTATTCCATTGTTAACTCCAAATAAATCATGTCAGATAAATGAAAGTGATGAAGTTGTTAAATGGAGCTGGGATGCTGGAGCGCTGGTCCATGACGTCAAGAGTCCCTTGTCAAATAATGGACCTCTCCAGGCACCGTGGACCAGTTGCACTGTGCCGCCGCTTTGGACCGAGTCACACCAACTTGCCCTGGACTGGGTGCCCTTAAATCATACCCAACTTTTCCATTTTCATTGGATTTGGCCATAATGGAAGAGACACTCCAAAAAGTGAATCTTCATTTATAAAGGGACTCTCTACCTCCTACCCACTTTTAAAGCGTCAAATTAAACTCACAAATCACTTTCTCCGAGAGTGGATCTTAATTCAATTCAATTCTCATTTCCTCAAATGAAAAGTTGGACGGCTCCTACATTAAAACTTCTACTAATTAATACTACTCCACTTTACTCACTGCATACACTGAAAGTGGGATCATGAGTCTAATGGATCCTTAATTCTATTATCACAGTGCGTTTGGAGCACAATGCATTAGCCAGAAGTGGGTTTTTAAGTAATGCTAAGATAGTTGTGTAGTGCGAGACCAGTGCAAAAGCAAAATTCACATTAAAAATTTCACTATAATAAAAGCTTTCTTTTTAAATCAAGGATTACGCCACATAAGCCATAGCCATAATAGAATGGAGAACTCTCCATGAAATCAGTCCGGGGCTTTTTGAATATTCGTTGGGCTATTCTATCATAAATGCCCACTTAGGAGCTCCTCAAACCAATTTACGTTAGTTCAAAAAAATTTTAAATGAAAGCTAGTTTAATTTTTGAAAAAAGTAAGGCTCTGCGCTGAAACACTATTAGTGAAAACGTCGCGGAAACAGGATTAACAGAAAGTGAAAAACGATAAAGGGCCATACTTCAATGCACCTTGCGCATTGATCTTTCTGGATATCAAGAATCGGTTTCATGAAGTATGAGCGTGAAGGCATAAATCTCTATCATAGATGGGCATCAAAAGCCAGGGACAGCATTGCGGCGTCGGATGTGACAATAGTGGTGACGGGAGAGGTCACAGTCGCTTGGCCCATACGCCTTTTAAGGGCTCCTAAATGAGCTCTAAGGACTTGGGCTCAGTGTTCCAGAGAGCGGGGCTCCAAAGTTATCGAGTCCAAGTCCTCGTTTCGCGTTGTGATCACATTGAGCCTTAAAGTCAATTCAAGGGAGGGGAGCCCTTTAACAATGATTCAGAACTAAATGAATCTGTTTAAAATATAGAAAGATGAAGAGCGTTCGGAAATGAGGTCCTGACAACAACGGAACAAATGCCCATTAATTCTGCCTCGGAGTATCGTTCTTTCTTTTTTGAAAAAAAAAAAGTAAATGAATTTTTTTTTGAATTACTGAAAACACTTTAACCTTTAACTCTTACGGAGTGTTACGATATGTAAAGAATGCTAAATTGCTGTGGATAAAAATAAGCATAATTTAAAAAAAAAAGATCGCTGGAACCTGATATTCCAGGAAATGCGATTGTTAGTAAATCAAGAATTGAATTAAGAGAAGAGCTTTTGTAAATAGAATGAAGGGGAGTGGAGGGTTTGTTTTTGGATGGTGATCAGTAGAACAACTGGAAATGTTCTCCAGGGGCCCTAATCCAATTTGGCTTTTCAATTCAATCAGAGATTCTGGAAGGTTCCTGGAGAAAGTGATCCTCGATCCCTAGGCTGAAGAGGGAAATGCAGGGAAAGGAGGCTGCTGGAGTCCTATTTGTTTTCCATATTAATTTCACTGACACCCCATCATTCCATAAACTAGCATCATCAGGAGGCCCTAATAGAGATTAATGCCAAGGGTCCCTTCCAGGGCCCAATTCCACTAATAGCATAACCCTTACCAATCCTATCCCTTTTCGGTTTGGCTTTTAAAGCAACAAAGTGTCAAGCAGACGGGGAAACCCTTTTGCAAATAAAGGGCCCCTAACCCTTCAAACCAATTCTTCATTTCCACTTATTTTTGTTAAAGCTATATCCTCTTGTTTAAAAATATCAAGTTAATTTAATATATTTTTAATATTGCAGTACGAAGTATAGAGTGATTTTTTTTTAAATTCCTGCTAAGGTACATTAGTTTATCCGCTAAAAACTGCCGCTTTGTTTTCATGCAGTTCGCTGTGTAACATATTTTGAGTTTCAAGCAGAAAATAAAACAGGTTGTTGAATGTAATAAATTGATTTTAAGTTACTCAGTTAATTTTTAATTAACTATTTATGTAATCGTTTAGTATGAGCGGATTCAGGTGAGGTTTGGCCTATTCGGTGTAGATCTTCGGCTGCAGTGGCTGCTGAAAGTCTTATTGTTGAGCTTGAATCCTCCTGCACGGTGTGTTGTATTGAAACGTCAGGTGGGAATTAAGTGGATAATTACACACGCTTAGCTCAATAGGCTCCTTCTGCTGAAGATAATTAAGATCCCAGGCATAGAGATCTCATCAATTAATCTTTTAATTGTACGCTATTGTCAAAGTCACCCTTCAGCGGCTCTTGGCCTTGGAATTATACAATAGAGCTCTGGAGTTCAAAAGACTTCCAAATGGACAGAGAACTTCAATTTATCTGTAGGAAATATTTCCCATTATTACTGGCATTTCGCTTTAAAAATCAAGAGCTCCACTTATTAATTAAATGGATACAATTAGCTTAAGTAATCAATTCCTGGTATGATTTTGTTACAGTTTTAGATGCGCAGGTTTTATTATGATCTAGAGAATTAATTAATTTACACGATTTAAATCTTTTAAAATTTTGAGTGGCGTAGAGATTTTCTTTAATTAATAATACCTACGGCACGAATTTTCAAAGCATAAAATTCATAGGGCAAAAGATGTGAAGATTGTGGATCTGCGTATACCTTATGCTACTAAAAACAGTTTAATTGTGAGGCAATGTAAAATTTCCAATTAAAATTAATACCGAGTTTGAGTATAGTTTTAGTTATTCCGATGTATTTTTAATTTGTTGTAATTCCGAGCGCATATAATTGAATTGATGTAAAAGCGTGAGAATTGAATTGAGGAGAGTGGACTGCATTTGAGTGAGGATGATGATTCGCTGAATTGAGTATGTAACTATGCATGATGAGGTCGTGAATAGTTTGGAATGGGGAATTTGGTTGAGTTGGAGAAAGTACGGTGGTGAAAGTGAGGCTGCGCAGCTAATCCGCCTGGATCCATCTCCTTGGCCAGAGGGATCATTTTGAGAAGTCGGGAATTGATTTCCCGGGACGTAGCTTTCCGGCCACGGTGCCCCAGCATCCACGGTGGGAACTCCGCCTTTCCCAATGCCCAACTCCGCTCCGAAGGCAGGCTCAGATCAAGCCATTGGGCCCAACGCAGCCCTCTCGCCCTACAACCAATTCAAAGGCTCCCACCAACACCACGCTCAATTGCTTTATAATGCTAACCTCCCTCGGACTTACTTATGTCATTTCACAACCCGAGGCCCTTATGCCTTTCTCACCTCCATTTCAAGGGACACTGCCAGGAGGCCCTTTAGTCAGCACTCAGACTCCTCCAAGATCTTGCCCAAGTACCTCAACTGCGCTTCAGTTCCTCATCAACCAATAAGACTCACAGGAATAGCTCCTTCGACTGCCGCTTCATTTCCAGCTCCACAGTCAGCTTTCACCTTCAGCCGTGTGGAAACATTTTAAGTCTCCGATCTCAAGTCTACTTAAGCTCAATTAGGCTCTCAAATCCACTTAGGCTCAAGTTTAAGTGTTATGTTCCTCCAATTGGATCATGTACAAGTGTTCACAAAATCCCAAAAAATCTTCCCCACTCATTTCACATTAAATTCACGTTCCACTCTCTTCAAAGTCAACGCCACATCTCTGTTTTCCCAAAGGCATTGTTCTAGAAATTGAGAAACATGGACTAAGCATCGAGAAAAAAAACTTTTTCTAAAAAAGACTTTCTCCGTTTTTTGGTCACAACGGCTACTCTACGTGAAAGTTCGACCCTTAATTTGACGGACGATTCAAATCCGCCGTCCCTGAGTGAAACACCTTCCTCATCTCCCCTCTCAGCAATTAGCAGCTCTCCTTCGGTAAGTAAATCATCGCTTTTTTTTTTGAATTGGCAAAAAAATTCCAAAAAAATTAAGTTTTTCATGAAAAATTATTATTAGAAGAAATTTCTTGATGTCCAGTGCATAGTGTTACAGTCGTTTACTTGTTTAAATCTTTAAGTTTCAAATCAAGTAGTTTACATTTCACCAAAAACATTTGTCAAACAATTCATTCTGCCCCTTTACACTCCTTTCTACACGCAAAGTTTTCGCATGATTCGGAGGCCACGAAATTTGTGGATTAAAGTTGAGGGTCTTTATGCTTATTTTACTACTCAAAGTTTTGGAAAGTGAAAGCTTGATTTCTAGCCAACTTTCTCCAGAAAGGGAAAGGAGGCCTAAAATATAGCGTAGAAACCAGGCCTGTGGAGAGGCATTTACGAGTCTTAATCCCAGCAAAGAAAATGAAAACAGGATGAACTCAACTTTCTTTTTCAACATTTTTCCAGGCCTCTTGTAATTAATCTCATAACTCAACGATTATTCCCCCGCAAAAACATTCCCATGCTTCCAGAAACAACTTTATAAGTCTCTTAACTTTCTCCTGAATTGACTACAACGCAAGAGAAAAAGGCTCGGGAAAGTAAACTTTCTCCTTTTTCTTTCAATTTGTTGGCAAAGTGAAAGCAGGGCTAAGAACTTCCTTCCAATTCTCTTCTTCCGTTTTATCTACTTCCCAATCAATAATCTGCCCATGTTAATACCTCACTCAAAGTTAACTTTCTCCGAACGATGATGTAAAATTGAATTTTACATCATGTAAAAAGACTACAGCATTATTAAAATTTTGAATGCTTTTGAAACTCTCGGTATATTTTCGACAGTTGAACTCGTCAGGAGCTCTGGGAATGCTGGACTTTCATTCAAATCAAGGCGTACATCAAGCTGGCTCTCCCGCGTCCTCAATGTTGTCATTGCTCAACCTGAACAGCTTAGCGGCAGGTTTGTGTTAGTCAAAAATCTATGTTACACTGATTTGTACTTCGATGGCGTCGGTGAAATAATTTTAATTCCATAAGAAAAAGTAACATAAATATAATGAATTACGATTTTAGGTAACATGGACGCTATGAGCCGACGGGGTAACCATACTTCTAGTCCAGCAGCGGCCGCTGCATTTGTGCTCGGAAGCCCTCCGTTAGCAGCGCTTCACACAATGACTGAAATGAAAACAGCGATGCTTCAGCACTATAACAATCCTAATTGTTCTGGAACACAAGGTCTCAAAAGCCCCCAAATTCATTCCATCCCTCCACATGTGAGTGCAACTTAAAAAAACATCATAAAAAAAATAGTTCCTAAAGAGTAATAGAAAATGTTTTGAATATTTCAATGGCTATTGAAGAAAAAAGGTGAAATGTGTACAAAAAAAGTAGAAAAGAATAGAATAAAGTAAAATTATAGTTTTTTTTTATAAGAAAAATCAGAGTACTAGCGCAGAAATACGTAATAAATATTTAGAAAATATAAAAATATTTCAAACAGAATTTTGAAAGCTAGGTTAAAACGTTTTGCGGCGGCGGCGCGAGGTGTTCGGGAGAATCGTGAAATACGTCATTAGCTCCCCACTTAAGGATTATTAAAAAAATTTCTAAACAGCAATAAATTAAAAAATCCAACGTTTCTTTAGGAGTTCTTTCAAAATTTTCAGAGCGTACATTCCCCGCCCACCTCCGGCGGCACAACCACCACTAGTAATACCTCCGCCAATCCGCACGGAATTGATCATATTCTTAATCGACCCTCTCAGACGCTTGGTGCAGCGATGGCAGCGGCAAGCGCCGCGGCTGGAATTACCCGCCTTCCGCCCGCAATGGGAATGTCCATGAGTCACATGGCCGGAACGGCTTGGATGGGTGCCATCGGGAAACAGCTCGAACTCGCTCGACCCGCCCTCTACTGGCCCGGCCTTCAGGGCCTCGTAGGCAATCCGAACTTATGGCGAGAACGTGTTAATCACTCCGGTAAGTCTCAAGGCCTCTTTCTAAGGGATTTCGAGAAGGGGATTTATTTTCATTTAGCCGATAGTTCTGCCAATAAACTCTGATTGTTTAGTCAAGAGTCAATGGAGCGTAAGGGCCCTTGGAGGAAGGTCCTCCTTTAATTGATTGGGTTGGATGCTCCCTTTCCCTTGGACATGATCTATTAATTAAGTGAAAGCGCTTTCCCTCTAAGTGATTCATCCGCTCCAGCAATCTCCAGGAAATCCTAACATGCCTAATCAAATTGATACGCTCCAGCCTATCATAACGTTCACTGAAGACCATTTAATTTTCCCTTCCCATCAAATCCTGTCTCATCCACTCACCAAATTACGAACAGACTGCTTTCTTCCCATCAAAAATTATAATTTTGAGCCCCTTTCAGCCTTCGCAATTTTCTTTTCCCTCAAATTTTATGCTACCGCACGCATTCAAATTCGTATAAGAGCCTTGTATTCTCACTATTTTCCCTTCCTCTCCCTTTATTATAAAAGTGGGAATAATACGGTTTAATTTGGAACGAAATTTGATGAAGAAAATATGGAAATTCTCATTTTTTCGTAAGGTAATCATTTTCAAGGAGAAAGTTCTACGTCGTAAAACCTCGTTGAAAACCAGAATATGGAAATTCGGCCACAAGATCCATTCATTCACGAATCTTTTGCATATAAGCTCCACTTTCAAGCAAAGGAGAACGAAACCAAGTATGGGAAAATTTGGCGAGGTCAAGTTTTTGGACAAATTGGTTTAATTAAAAAAAAACGATTTTCAGAAACTTTGAGTTAAATTGAGAGAAATAGGAAACTTAAGCAGTAAATTGCTAGCGGTACTTAATTTAATTTTCCTTTTGCTCAACGGTGAATAATTATTATTATGCTATTAGAATTTTTTTTCTTGAGCTCTGAGTCCTTTGTGGCTCGTTTGGCTAGTTAAAGCTGAGAAGTGGACTTAATCCGCCCAAATCCTCGAGCCCTTTATGCTGGTCACGTGCTGACCAAGGCTTCTTTTGGGAAAAGTGCTTGAAAATAAGGTCTAAGTGCGTGGGAGTGCCCCAAAGTGAATTGATTCTCACACCTATACGGGTAAAGGTAAGTGAGATAAAGGTGTAATAAGGCAATAAGGCTCATGTCACATTTGGCAAGGGGCTTAAGGGTATCGCGTGGGAAGATGATAAGGACTTGATTATGGCCCTTACTTTTCCAGATTTAATGAAATTGAGCATTTAATTGAGTCATGCTCTGTTGACTCGTGCCTTAAGGGTTTCTGCATTTGATTAATTTTTGAATGGTCATTCAGGTAATTCCGGATCCAACTCGGACAAAGATGGCAAAAAGAAGCATACCCGTCCAACATTCAGTGGACAACAGATTTTTGCACTTGAAAAAACATTTGAAGGTGAGAACAGGAGTATAATTGAGCTGTTTAAAAAATAATTTCTAGTAATAAGAATCAATTAACAACAATTTAGCATTTGTTATTTGAGAATAAAAAATGAGAGACTGAACGCCATTTAAAATTCTACACGAAGAATACGTGAAAATTTTATATTTCTAGTTAAGTCTGCTTTTTTTGTCATTCTCTATTACTTCTATTATTTGAGCATTCTCTATTATTTAAAGTTGTATGAAATAAGTTACATTAATAATTTAATTAGGCGAAAAGTAATCAAAGTGATTTACCGAAAATGGTAAAAATTTGGAGTAAAATAAGAGAATCATACATCGATTTCACGAAAAACATTTTCACCAACTTGATAACTTAAAACTAACTTAACTTAATGAAATCCATTAACTAGGTTAATTAAATATAACAAATAATTTATATTGGTTGTTTTTATCTTGTTCAAGCAGGTACGAAGTACTTGGCGGGCCCCGAAAGAGCAAAATTAGCTTACGCTTTAGGCATGACTGAGTCACAAGTCAAGGTAAGGATAATACTTAAATTCTAAATTTCATTTTAACCATCATCTTCTCGCTCTTAAATTAAGAGTTTTAATTTACTTTGCGCAAGGGAATTTACTTTCTCTTTTCAATTTGGCCTAAAACTTTCTCCAGTGATGATCATTAGGGAATTTTCTTTTCCTTTTCGGGGAAATGGTTTTGGGGAAAGTGAATTTGAGAGGCGGGAAGGTTAAGTGTCAAAGTATAAGTTTATGAGGTTGGAAGAGTTCGTGGAGGCTGCAATATTGCTTTCTTGTACTTGAGTAACCGCCTGGCAGTTCATAAGTTCTGCTGCAGAAGGGAGTATCTAAGGGAAAAGGGCCCCTGTCTTCCAGTTAATACTTGGAAACCACGAAACAAGAGAAGTTAATTGGGATTGTGCGTCGTGCTGAAATTTATGCGAAAAGTTTTTGAATTGGAAGATAAGGCAGTTTTGGTAGTGAGGAGAAAGTTTCGTAATAGAGCTTTCCTGCAGCGCTCCAAATTCTGTCTGCAGCGCAGGGATTCTTAGGAAACTGGAGGGAGGGAGTTATTATTTCTTCGCGGTAGGTAAATACTTGAGGGTCCTAGGGACTTAAAGGGTCCAAAATACTCCTCAAAAGGGTTGGAATTGACACCAAGTCAAGGTCTACAGGAAATTGACAACTTTGATCCGATTAGCCCTTTTGCTCTCAATAGTTATTGCAGTTACCTTTCATTTCAAAAGTTTGCGAGAAAATTGACAAAGAATAAAGGACGCAGAGAGCACAGGTGGTAGAGTGTCTAGTGGGTACTTGTAGACAAATTGTAGACAGAGCATAGGGCTCAAAGGACATCTAGTCCTGTCTTGTCCTTCATTTTCATCACTATAGCAACGGACAAGATGAGGAAGGACTGAATTCAATTGGAGCAAAGTCCTCCTCCCATTTTCAAAACCTCTTGTTGAAGATCATTCGTATTGATGATTATTAATTAAATCTCGTGTTAGCTTAAAAGATTCGCTTTATTTTAAAAAATTATTGGATTCCTTTAATTTCATTTTCAGTGTTTCAACTTTTAACAAAATGCTTGAAGCATTGCGCAAACGTCACCTTAAATGATACTTACAACCTCTCAATGAATTTTGAAAATGATTTTTTTAAAACTAACTTTACCTTTAAAGAGAACTTATTCCCAAATACAGATTACCATAAGCGAATCCCGTCTAATTAATACCTCTTTTTTTAAATATAAATCCTCGTCATCGTCCTCGCCCCGAAGTCATCTTCAATCGATTAATTAGTTCTATTAATCACTCTTTATACTCCTTAAATTGTTAAAACTCAATACGTCGATTCAATTGATTCTCTATAGAAAATCCTTGCTTAGATTTTTTTTCCGAAAAACGTAAAGTTTCCGATTCCATTTTCAGAGAGTGGAGCGATGGCTTCAAGTTTAGAATAGAGCGAGATTCGTTTGCATGGGTTCAAAACCCTAGAATTTCTGATTTTGAGCCGGAAAATAGACATGTGAGTCATTAAGTCCTTTGGAAGGGCCCTTTGTTTGAATATTTGTTTAATAA
>VYYI01000020.1:0-80588 GCA_021029175.1 Bilobella aurantiaca | reverse complement strand
CTTTCAAGGTCAAACTCTAGTTTTGCAAGAAACGAAAAGTCATGATGGTCCTGCTGACCTAAAACGTCTTGTAGATTTGGAAATGGACAATTGACTTCCGAAGAGAAAACTTCTATTTTCTAGTCTAATCTTAACATTTTTCTGAAGTTTCCTACTTCCGCTACTGGTTGACCGTTTTACCACGGTTTATTATTTTTATTCTCGAAGTTTAACAACTATAAACTCTTTTTTGTTTTGCTTACGTTTCTCAAGTCGGAAGATAAACTTATATTGAAAATTTGTGTATCTGTGTACATGTAACACAATTCAATTCATACCGTTACCGGATTACCGGGAAATGAAAACCAGGAATTACCGGTAATTTACCCTTACCGGTAGCGGTGGAAAGTCACCGGTGATGCAAAGCCAGCCACGGTTACGTGCCGCATTTCACCTTTACCAATTGAGCGCACCAACCACCGTCGAGTAGAGGTAAGTAGCCGCAAAACCAATGAATTGAACTATTTCACCTGCCCTTGTAAGGGCTTTTTTGGCATAAAAAATTTCGCGAATCAATATTTGTTGTAGGAAAACTTACAATGTAGAACATAAATTTTTTTGACGGATCTCAATATAGCAGCGGCATACGGTATGTATTGCCAAAAGTGTCATATTTAATGTCTTTTATTCAATACCTCTGTTTTCATGCCAATCGTTTACAAATGCATACCAATCCAACACTTGTTGTTTTCTCTAATAGATACTAGACGTATAGGCTATAATTGACTTTCTAGAGCCCACCAATGACGTGCTATATTTAAGTTTACGACAATCGGGCAATGAATGCAATGGAAATTATTTGTTCAAAATATAATCGCTCGCGAGCGTATTTGTACATGCTGCAAAACATTGACCAAATTTTTGTAAATGACCTTACGTGTGAGAAATTGCTCATAGTGAAGGAACGCTGAAATACTCCAAGCAATGCCATCCATGAAGTCAATCATGGCAAAGTTGATTCCGATAGAGAGAAAAGAAACGCTCTGTATGAATACTTGAAACATTATGTCTTGAAATGACATTTTAAGAAATACAAGCGATTGAATTATACGTATCCCTCCGAACACAAAATTTCCAAGCAAAATAAAAGTCATAGTTTTGAAAGCCAAGCGATTTGTTTTCCATTTTCCGAAAATTGAGATGGTAGAACTTGTTGCTTTCAAAAACATTGCTCCACTTGCTCCCTGCCTGGCAACGATTGTGTTAAGGCGGAATGCGTTAGATATTTTAATCATTTTGCTCAACGCCATCAACGATACTTTTCCTAACATTTTGTTTAAATTTTTCCCCGCTTCCTATTGGGTCGTGAGTGAAATAGTTAACGTTCTTGACATTTGTGTTGTTTCGAATTCCCGAAGTCAACTTAAATCCTGAAATATCCTGCTTATCCTAGTGTTCGGTGATGGGACTTGTTATCCCTAACTAACATTATAATTGGCTATTTTCCAACATCAAGTAAATTAAATCATGCGATATTTATGACGAAAAAAAACGCTTTTCGTTATAAAACTAATTAAAACTTTCTCAGATAGAATCATCAGCCAAGATATTTTTTGCTATACCACGAATGATTACATGTTGCGTGAAGTTGTTCTAATCGCATTATTTACGTGATGACAATTTGATAGAATTTAAGTCATTCATGATGGGTATGCATTGCAGTTCCAAAAGTTAAATGACTCTTGAAAATAATCTAAAAGGCAATTATTTTTAATTGTATACCTACCTTTAAGTCTCAAGGTATTTGATGCCCTTAAGATATGTTGTGGCAAGATGAATTACTACTACTCTATACTAGCATTATACTGCTTACTGATTTTTTAAAACAAGACTAGGAATTCGATAATAAATAATTGGGCGTGAATTCCAAATTAGAATAAGAATGAAACTGGATTCTGTTTTTCAGTAAATTGGTATAAAATTGCTGTACGGATTTCTCCAACTGTTGAATAGCAAACTACATGTTTTAAAATATGGAAAACAAACATATTTGGAAAACCGTCATTCTAATAATAATCGTTCTAAACTGAAGCATTGATAACTGAAATCCCATATTCAAGTTTTAAAGTTGAATAAGTCGTTCTGATTAAAATCCTCACTAATGACGAGGTTGGCGTATTGCCTTTTTAAAAGGCGTATCCATTAACTAATGATGTATTAAGGATGCAATTTAAAGCTTAATTTGCAGTTTCATAGTTTTGATTAGACGATTCGGCTAAGCTTTCCATGTAATGGTCGCACGCGTCTCCCTAAACTAAAATTTAACAGAAATAGGACACAAATAAAGACAAGGAAGTACAATAATTCAGTAATTAACAAGTGGTTAGGGCAAATGGCCTGTTCCACCACTATTAGAATTGGGAACAATTGTACGGAAAAGATAATTGCTTTCAGAACGTTTTATTATTTGTTAACCTAGCAATTAAATTAATCGCAGGCAGTTGTAAGTCAATCCGATAATTGATTTGACAAAGAAACAAAATTATCCGTGGGGTGGTTGGAAAATTCTAAACACGATTTAGTTTGTTCCATATAAAGGCAAAAGTGCATTGACTAATATGTCGACATTCTATTTGGATTGTATGTTAGTTATACAGTTAACGATTGAGCGAATCTTGTTTGCTTTATGTTTTTGGAAAAATTATAACTGGACTTTTTTAACTGATTTATTTGAAATTTCCAAACTATTTTCAATTTCCAAAACAAAAAATTATTCTATGATGTCTAGTACCGGTGAAAGAAACGTTCTTATGTTTTTCTTAAAATTGGTTAGCAAAATCGGCTTAATCGAGTTTAAGTTGAATGTTGATACAGAACGAGTTCAATTATTGTGCAAAGAAAAACTAATTACAAGACTATACATCACCGTTAGTTCAATATTGCTACATATCCTGGGTATTTTACTCTGCGTTTATCGACTGCTATTTACATACACTGAACTATTGGCTAAACCGGTACAAATTTTTGTCATAATTGCAATTGGAGCCGGAATAGCTTGCCGCTTAACGTTAACAATTTACTGCTCAGAACAAGCTCAACTCCTGAATAACACTCTTACACGTAATTTTATTTACCTTATTTTTCTTTCGATCAAAATCATATAGTATAAATGAAAAATTAACATTTAAGAGATTCCATCATTCAAAATTTTGGCAACTCAGCAATCAGCAAATGCTTGGAGAAAAAATATTTACGTTTCTGTTGTTGTTTGTGCCGGGGCAGCAGTGTGTATGACGATGATACAAAACGTTGTAATTAATTACTCATTTTTCTCACACAAATGCATCTATTTATTTTATGTTTTGTATTCGATTATTGTCACAATTGTATATTGGTGTGATATGACGACACTTATCTCGGCGTTTGTACCATCGATACTTTCTCTAATATTTTGGCTTCGAACTGCTTGGTAAGTCATAGTTAATTCTGTAAGAAACTTTTGTTTATTGGAATAATTATTCAGAGGGAATATGACTATGTAATAATATAGTTATATAATATGACTCACAAAAACACGGAAAACCAATTTTTGGGTTTTAGGGATCATTTTATAGGTTGACAATGTTCAACCTAACGTGACATGAAGGATTTTAGTTTTAATTGCATTAATGTTCAGTCTACGGGAGCTGGTTTTGGCATTGAAGTGCAATTGTGGTTTTGGAATACAAAACAATAGGGCATGGTTTTGAAGTGCAAATACAATGTCAACACACGGACGGTCGGATGCACAAAAAAATAAGACAATTACTATGTAGAATTAATGCTACATGAAACGTGATAAAAGATAAGTGTGGTGCTCAAGCTATTTTGAAATGAGTAAAATATTCTTGTCAACACTGCATATTTAAATTACAACAATGTGTGACGTTTTATATTTTAGCAAAAAGCACTCAACAGAAATCAGTTCTGCAACGTGCATTCGAATTTACCGCTCTATGCAACTGTTTAATCAACTTCACAACATTGCCTTTGGGTCTCTTATGCTGCCAGCATTTAAATTGGGGCTAGTTGTGGGAATATTCGTACTGGCTTTCTGCCTTATTCGTTTGAGGGCTGCACTTGAGCTGCATATATACATCATATTGTTGTTCTACTTTGCAAACCTTCTTTCTTTGACATTTCCTGGAGCTCTCCTCATGTCACAGGTATACAACATTACATCAAAATTTGATAAACACGTGAAAAGTTTACTTGAGATTGAAGACACACCAACAAATACGGTTCAAACGCTGAAAACATTAAAAGCAATTCCAATACTGAAATGCACAATTGGAAAATTCTACCATATGGAAAGTGTAAGTAAAAACGTATATATTGTTCAATTTGGACAAAGGAATATCGATTTGTTTATTGTTTTCTAGAAAGCCAAATTGACACTGCTTGATAACATAGCTCATGGAGTAGCATTCAGCCTTCTATCCGTTCAATAATGCAACAAATGTAAATCAATTTTCTAGCCTATATACAAATGAAAACTTATGCAAGTTGCAAGTATTTGTCATTGAAGTACACGATGAAGTAAATGCAGGATTCGAGATTTAAGTAATTACAATTGTAAGTAAATACATTACATATACAGTTAATTATTAGGGATACTCTCGACAACGTTACATTTTTGCCAACTTCGAGGAACACAAATGTGCTTCGTTGGTTTCAATAGTGGGTTTCATATTCAGCTTTAATAATGTATAGTGCACAATTATTATCATTAAGATAACACATTATTTGAGAATAATTTAAACACATTGGTTTTAATTATTTATAAAAAATAAATGAGTTGTAGTACTGACTTGCTCAAATATTGCTTTAAATTTTAAAATTGTAAAAAAAAATTCTGTAAAGTTTTGATTGAGAATTTGTCTTATACTGAATGCAGTGTTCATCCTAATCAACCTTGTTTGATAAAACGTTTCTTAGGCTAATTAAACCATGAAGGCTTCTCAATAACAAACAATTTCGGAAAAAACGAAAGCAACAAATTGTGGTTTCTTGACACATTATTTGGGATTATAGAAGAAGTAAAAGCATATTTTGGCATTAAAGTTTATTGACATTTGATATAGTCTGTAATTTGTAATTAACCGAAATTATTGCGTTAGGTTTTTAGGTAGCATGAGCAATTATTATTTCATTAGGCAACAACTTTTAGACTTTTGTGAAAGAGTCACAATTAGAAAAAATCAGGGTTACTTACTTACTTACTTACTTACTTACTTACTTGGTATTAATTTGTTATAAAACATCTTCAAATCACACTGGTGGTAGTGTGTTCTAAGATTTCAAATTCGTTTTCAATTGCAAGTGCAAGGCTATTTGTCATTTCGTCTCGTGGAAAAATTGCCCTATCAACACCGACTACAATTCTTAGGAAGCCATCATAACTGAGAATTGTGATACTTATAGGAATACTTCCCCGTAGGGGACCACCGGTGAAGCAAGTATCTACTAGAGGATACCCTCCTACCCCCTTGGTCCCAGGGGGTGGGCCAGGGAAATTCGACAAAATTACTGTAGGTAGATAGTTGGTAACTGTTAAGTTTCGGATGAGCCAAGTCGGCAATAGGTTGAAAACTTTCAGGATGGCAAAGTTTACCACAGGACTGGCCGAGGTTTTCAGCTCGTTTACGTAATTCTCACATTTGCGAAGTATTTTCAGCCTATTTTCTGTTCCGACAGGAAGGGATATAAATCCGTAACTCCTGAAATTAACAAGCATAAATTTATTCTTTTCAGTCTTGACAACCAAAAAGCAAAAGTGATATGTTTTAACAAGTTTGTTACGTACAGGTTACTCCGATATGCTACTATGTTAGTTACTGTTGTATTGTAGTAATGTTTTACTATAGTAGTATGATAGTATTTTAGTATGTTTAGAATCTTTTAGATAGTGAAATATATTTAGTTCATTATTTTCAAGTATTGAAAATAGTTTCATACCAATGATTACATAATTGTTTGGGATGCCCCGGCCAAGGAAGCGGAAGAATGGCGTGCATTTTCTTTGGAATTTTGACGCCATTTGCAACCATAACTTTCCGCAGAGCTCCAGAAATAGCAGAAATTAAGACGGCAGTAAACCCAACCTTGTGTTGACGCTTAATGGCTTTTATTGTTTCAATTGAAATTCGCTTTGTCCATGCTTTTGAAACGCTTCGTTTGAGTTTGTTTTCTGGTAAATGCCAATCGTTTACATCGTATGCATCGAAACTTTGCTTACAAAAATTGTAAGGTAGTCGTACGGCTGCCAATACTTGCTTAAGTTTTCTTTGACAGGGATTTGTATCAGCATAGGCTGGACGAGCCACTTTGTCGAATTCGTCATCAAACACAAACTTCATAAATAGTTGCATCATTGCAATTCCATCGGCTAATCCATGGTGAAATCTGTCAAAATTTAAATATTCTTGTTCTAAAATATATTACCTTATTTAAATCTAAAAAAAACTGTCTTAAAAAACTATTTAATTTATCTAGTTAACTAATAGAGAAAATTTGGGTTAGAGTCAGTAGGAAGGGTGAACTCTATTGTTTAATAGATTTTTGGATTCAGATCACTTTTGTATTGAGATAACAGTCAAGGGTTAGGTAAAGTTGTTCTGTTTATTATTTGTCGTTTGTTCGCATTTTTTTATCCAACGGAAAACTGTGCTTGTGCAGATGCGCAGCGATAATACAAAACTTCAATTGCAATTGAACTTGAGCGCAGTTGAAAAGCCTGACTACTACTAAAAAGGGTTAAGATCTTAGGAAAAATGTACAAATATTATAATCATTAATAGGAATGAAGTCAATTTTGGCGCAATTGGTTAAAGTTTCTAGAATTTTGTGTTGATTATTTATTTTTGATGAACCTTTGTTCAGCCTTGTTTTCATTAAGTAATAATTTTAAAATTTAAATCTCAATCTTTTAAAAAGTTTATTTTTATATTCAAATAGACAACTCACCTGAAAATAATTGCGGTTTTTGGTTCATTTTCGTTCTGAACACCTTTCAGATTAACGTTCCTTAGCACAATTACTTCCCAAGGGCTCCTACCCTTGGCAAATTGCATTTTCTCTAGTATGGCAATAGTGCTAATCAAATCCTCTTCTTCCGAAATTTCCTTTCCTGAATCCCACAGTTTTATGTGTTCTGATATTTTAAAGTCCTCTTCTTCCTTCCACCATAAAAATCCGAACCACTCTTCATAATACTGGTGAAATTCTGGATTCAAGAGCATCCCTGAAGGGTCCTTGGCATTTACAACAGCAGACACGTACTCAAGCGAACCAACAAAGTCGAGTCGACCGTCGAAAGCGCCCATGCCCACAAGCGTACAGAGCGGTTTTTGAAAGTCATCGAGCGCGACTACCGGATTTTGACCATCCATGATTCGAACATATTTTTTTGAAACTCGCACATATGCAATGAGCACTAATCTCCATGTGTAACAAGCTGCAAATATTGCAAAAAATATTGGAAACACACATAGGAAAATAGCTAGAGAAAATATGGATAACACTATTTCAAGTACTGTTTTGAGAACTTTCTTTGCCATAATTCTGGTGCTAATTGTGGAACATTGGTAACAAATTCCAAATTAATATTTGTACTAAATTTTAAACTACAAAATAATCTTAAGTTGTATTAAATAATTGCAGCGATATCTTACAGAACTGAAAGACGTTATCCACTGTGTATCAACTAAGGATTTCATTATCGTTTTGCTTTGATGAGGATCTAGTAAGGCGTGAAATCGCAATGAGGAAATCCAGATTATAAAAACACGTTCTTCATTTAAGGTTAAAGACATTTGCACGTGGGAGTGCATGAGTGGCACAATTCGCCTAATTTTATCAGTAAATTTTTGGTTCGTAAAAAGTTCAAAAAGACGACATTTCGAAAATTTTGAAAATTTCGATTTTTTGCTACGTTTCTTTTAGCATCTCATTCAGTAATGAATAACTGCACGCGGTATTTTTATTTTTAATTGATGTAAACCTTGAACTTAATATTTTATTTTGTCATGACGATTTTTTTTTTCAAAAATATAATATCAATGGCATTTGTTTTATGCGCTACATTATTTGTCCTAAAAATTCCCGTAATTAATGTTGTCACTATAGGCAAAAACCTTGCAAAGAATGTAACAAATATTTAGTAATAACTTTTTAAACTACAAAAATTACCCAGGAAACTATGTTATTGTAACTGATGATAGTAATTTT
This sequence comes from Bilobella aurantiaca, assembly GCA_021029175.1. Lineage (NCBI taxonomy): Eukaryota > Metazoa > Arthropoda > Collembola > Poduromorpha > Neanuridae > Bilobella > Bilobella aurantiaca. The sequence continues at coordinate 72,341 of VYYI01000020.1, read as the reverse complement.
AAAATTTGCAAAATATTTTACACCTTACTTACAAAATTAACACAATAATGCAAAGGCTATTAAGGCAGCATTGAAGTAGTAAACTAGTTAGCTGTAGTAATATTATTTAATTTAGTTAATTGCAGTTTCATCTCTAATTGTAGAATTATTTCGACAGAAATATTTCATGATGAGTGTTCGTTGTCGCCAAAGGTCAAAACCAACGATTAGTAGTAGCATTGGCAAAAATGTATAAATTTCTAACCAGAAGACTAGAGCCACTGCTGCAAGCATTAGCGGAATATCGAGCAATATTAAAGTTAAAATTAGGGTTTGAAGCGTCTTGAATTCCTTGCGCTGCGCTGCTCCAAGGATCATATACTCAATAGAAGTACGTATTAGGAAAATTAGCGCAAAAATTAGAAATCCAACTCCGAGTAAATTTCCGAAAATTTTAAGAGCATCTTGTGGCTCAGCGATTGCTGCTCCGTAAATCAGTCCTCCCAGACCAATCAGAGCACAAAATGCACTTATTAAGGCGGATGCAACCTAAACAATTTCAACAAATAACTTAATTTGCGGGTTATGATTTGCTAATTGATTACTTTAATTTTTAATAAACTGTTAAAGTTTTAACTCACCACTTCCTTGGTTGACACTACTTGGTTACTTTCTTGGCTCTCTTCTGAAATTCCTCGCACAATTTGCCTTTCTTCGTCTTCTAAATTCATTTAGAACAATGAATTATACTAAATTTTTTTCATTTTTTCTTTTTTTGGTTACTGGAACTTTGCTCCAAGTTTTGGGAAAAGAGTTCGTAGCATAAGCTATAGAAGCTCTGAGCGATGCAAATATCGATCTGTGTCATTCTTTGTCCGAAATTCCGAGTATCAAAATGTTGGTAACAAAGACAATGCTACTTTTTAACCTTGACTCATTAAGTCAATAGTTTCTGGACTATTTCTGAAAATTCTAATGCTACATATTTTTTTTTTGTATACCGTGTTCTTCTACTACTAATTTATTTCTAGTGGATTTTTTTTTCCAAAATGCGTTGAAGATAAAAATACAATTTATATCTGGTAACCATTCTAGATAGGATATTTGAAAAATCAATCTTGACAAAAATTTTGATAAATTAATCTTGATAAATTATTTTTATAAATAGCCTTTATCGTGCATGTCTCAAGTCGATATTTTGCAGATGTATGTTAAGCTATCCCTACTATCATGATTCAAAGAGGATTTGACTCGGATTGAAGGTTTGTGCAATTTGGCTCAAAATTTTGCGTAAGTGCGTTGCTCAATTTTTTTAGGCAATGCCTGCAAAGAGTGCAAATTTCCTGCAAGAAATTTATTTTGCGGATATAATTATCTAAAACTTGACTTCTTGGATGGCATAAATGCAATTTCGCAGTGGCTCACTTTCACTTTTCCATCTTTTCACATCTGGTTTGTCTGTGCATGTGCAAATAGGTGATTACTATTGATTTCAAAAGGCCCTCACTCTGCCCTCTAAATCCAATTCACCCAAAAGCAAACCTGTTCTTTCCTCTTTCACAAGGGCCTCCTTCCACTCATACTTCCGTAATTTAGCAAAAGTATTGTTGCAAAAAAAATTGGCAAATTATGCTACCCCTTAAAATCTGCTGGTGGAATCTACCCTTCAATATCACGTCTCCAAGGGGGGGGCCCTTCTGAGGGCCCAGACGAGTCTCTCGCCCAGAATGGCAGTGTCCATCGGAGAATGAAGAAGACCGTGTCCTTTCCTGAAGACGGCTGTTGTCTAGGACGGGGGGACTTGAAGGTATGGAACGGTTCAAAAGGTCTGGAGAAGGGCAAAGGTGACCAAGGTCAAGGGCCCCCATGTGAGGGAGCCCTCAGTAAGAAGGTCTTTAACTTTGAGGATGCTCCATCCTACTTACGATTTAATCCATTCATTACTGGTGGCTATAGATCAAGCATCTCACCACAGCAATGCATTCAAAGGTAAATTCAATTTATTAATATTTTTAGTTTACTAAACTGTTGTGCTATTAAATAAAACAAAAATACTATAAATGGAAACTCAATTTATTCGTCAATGCATTACAAACTTTAGCCATACTAAACTATATTTTATTTATAATATTTACTGTATAGATTTCATGCAATATACTGTTTATGTTTATATAAAGGCAATTTAAGTTGCGGAAACTTTCTTAAACATTTTCTTATATTAAAAAAAACGTAGGCGAAAAAGTGTAGCAAAATAAGTACATGCAAAACTTTTGACTTTTTCATTGCCAAATCGATCCAACTAATAATTTTATGATGAGACCACGCTTGAGGCGAATGTCCAAGTCATCAAGTATTAAATGAAAATCGATTGTTTCGAGGAGTAACTTTTTTTGAAAAGCTATAAATTGGCATGATAATGATTGCATGACATTGCATGATGCATTGAGAAATTTTTTTCCACTGTACTTGATACACTATTAAAATAAATAAAATAACATTTGCAATAACTTTGTTTTACATTCTGCAGTGCATTTTGGCTAACGAACGAAACAGTGAATATATGGACGCACCTTATTGGCTGGATTTTCTTCCTTAGCCTCTCAATTTACGACGTGTGTGGACTCCTTGACCTTCCCACGACCCACCCGTGGGATCAACTCGTCATTACACTTATGCTAGTCTCATTCCAGGTTAATTGCAAACAGCATTAAAGTTAACTAATGTTAAATACGTGGAACGTAGTAAGAAAGTATTTATTAGGTTTTTACATTTTATATTACACTTGAGGATGCAAAAAAATGTTATGGCTGCAAGATAATAGAAATTTACATGAAAAATTACTTGAGCTTTATTTTACCTTTTCAATATTTTAATATTAGTAAACTTATTAATATATAACTTGTTTTATATTTGCAACATCATGTGCCTTTAATTAGACAAGAGTATAACTTTTCAAACCCTCTTTTGCTGATTTATTGTAGTGCATTTGCAGATAATTTGACTTATTATTTTTGGGATAGTTCACTTTTGTCTGGTATACAGCATCAAAATTTTAGAAATTTGAGAAAGATGTATATTCTAGATTTCAAGACACAATTTTGAAGCAATTTTGAAAATACTTCTTTACATTTTCAGGCCTGTATGCTGCTTTCCGCTCTTTACCATATTTTTTGCTGTCATTCAGAACGATTTTATCGTCGGTGGCTCTGCGCTGATTTATTTGGCGTTTCCATCACGCTACTTGCAGTATACATTACCGGGTACTTAAAATAAGCAATCAAACTTCTGTAGAGTTTATATTGATATTTCAATTTCTAAACTTGGAATTCAAAGGATTAACATTCATTTAATTCATGTGAATTGTCAAAATATTTAATTATTGTTCCTGTTTAGAATCTACTATGCATTTTCCTGTGTACCATTTTGGCTCAACTTTTACCTCGTGACGGTGGGCGCCATTTTTGCGTCAGCAATGGCTATGCAAATATTCCCGATGCTGTCTCAAAAGGAACTCGTTACTGAGGAGTACTTCCACTTGAGACTTCTGGTCTTTGGCGGTTGGGCTGCGTATGGCGTCATACCCACTGGACACTGGGCGATACTGCATGGCGGTATGGATAGCCCTGTTGTGGCGGTAAGTTCAAATTTTTATAAACAAGAAAACCATTTTTTAAAACTTTTTTTAAAATATTTTTTTTTGAATTTTAGCTCCTCCTGCCACGTATCTTTGGCATGTACCTAATTTCTGCTGTAGCCTTCCTATTCTTCATCCTCAGAATTCCAGAACGGATCTTCCCAGGACTCGTCAACTACTTTGGATCTTCCCACCAAATTTGGCACATACTCATTGTAAGGCTTAATTTTAAAATGCCTGTTTTTGTGTTAGAAAAGAAGGAATATAATTCGGACATATTTTTTTGAAATTCAGGTTGCAGCTCTCTACTATTGGCACAATACGGGAATGCTGTACCTCCAATTCAGAGCCAAAAATCCATGTGATGAGGAGTACAAATTCCTCTTTCCAGAAGTCATCGAATAATACTCAAATAGCAATACTATATAAAGTTGTAGATCAAAGTTATGCAAAAATTAGGCAAGTTTATTTTAATTTATATTTAAGTGTCACTCAAAGCAACTCATCGCCTCATACTAGCCTTCCCAGTGTAAGCAATATGTATAAAAACGAAAGTTTAATTTTAGGAAAGGTCGAGAGCTATAGAGTGCAATATTATATAGATAATTACAAACTCTGGTAGAAAGACGTGTTTAATACACACTCTTACCTGTTGCATGTCATATAAACTATATAAAACTACTATAAAATTAATCAGACAAATTAAATATAATTCCAAATTATCTATTAACTATATTACTGGCAACAAATTTCGTAGAACAAACGTAGCTTATGGAAATAGTACATTACTGAAAAGTTGTCTTCAAAAAAAAATTTGTGTCAGTTTTACCTGAAATAAATGTGATACAGAAATTAGGAGTTACAACAAAAAGGATAACACAAAGTCTTGGCAAATCGGCTTTGATGATTATTAATGAAAGGAATATGGCCTTAATTAATTTAGTTTTATCAATATGCTACAATTCAAAATACTTTAAACTAAAGTTGATTTTTTAAACATGCATTTGAGCAAATCTGTAAAATTATGCTTTACTACAACTTTGCTTGTGTTTTTATTTCTGATTGTCATATGAAGTATTATCCTAAAACCATGTTTTTGATATGTATGATATGTATTAAGGCAGACTGAAGACCATTGAATGCAAAGCTAAAAAATCTCTAAGTCACTTTTCTAAATCTTTTGTTAATTGGTTCACAAATTGGTTCAATTATGGTTCATTAGTTAAATCAACCACAACTAATTTATTAAAATACACCTAACTAAAATTGGCAGATGCATCTCAATGTGGTGAATTGGTAACCATTTGAATCGAATCCTTTTCATTTGCGGTGTTATCTTAGCCACGGCGGTTTGGTTTAATTAATTAATCAATCTTTATCATGGTTTAATGCTTCTTAAAAAGCACAGGGCCCAATTAAGTGGTGAGCATTTAATTTGTCATTTTTCTCCAAAATTTTCTATACGTAAAATTGGGACAATGAAGCGGTGGTGTATTTTGTTTGCGATGCTACTCTGCGCTGCTACGATTTACGCTGAAGTGGCCGATGAGGAAGAAGAAGGCGACGAGCCCGTCGGAGGTGCACCAGGAAGTTCATGTAACCCAATTGACTGCGGATTCAGTTTTGGAAGGATTGGCTGCAGCGGAAAAGAGTACGCAAGTCTCTGCGACACTTATGCTGCGGCATGTGAAAATGGTAATTAAACTTCAGTACTTCATAATTTAGGTTTTCATTAAGTATTGTCTAATAAAATCAAGGAGTGTTAGAAATGTTTTCATAAAAAGTCACATAAAGTATTAAAATTTGAAATTTTAATTACTCAAATTTGATTAACATCATCTTCACCTTTCAAATATATAACACTATCGTAAATATCATATTATGAACAATACATAACAATAAGTGCGTGTATAATTCACCCATGTTTGGTCAAATATTTTAGGAAATCAGGACTTGAGTGAGTTCTGTGAAGGAGGCTACACATATGTGGGATTCGATATTCCGGAAATTGAAGACTGATTTGCTGTCAACTTTCTACCTTAAAAAATTACATCGTGTAAATAAAAATTTTAATAAAAATACTCTCCAAAACATCTTACTACTATCATATCATATATAAAAGTAGATTCGGAGTTGCAGAATAATAATTTTTATCGTAATTTGGAATTGAAATTTTACGCATTTTCATTTACGAAATTCTTTCGGTAGGTTTTTAGTTAAAGCTTTAATTGATACTCGTTCCGTAAAAAAACTGTTGCAATAATTGTTATATCTGAGCAAAGACTAATCTATTAATTGTGATATTCAAATTCAGTCATTTGTAATTATTCTTATGTGGAAATTACAAGGGAACCATTTTATCAAAAGTTTGAATACAATTACTTTTTATTTTTAAGCAATTTTTGTTTCCATGTTCGGAGAGTTGAATTGCAAGGCAGTTCTATGATAGCAAAGCACTTAATGTACCAGTTTTTAAATTTTTTGACCATAACTACCAACTCGTAATGCTTTATAGTAGTAAAATAGCTGAAGTGTAAGGTTATTCACATGTAATTTTCAAGGATTATTTCTTAGAGTTGACTTTTGTCCTAGGATGATTCTCTTGCTATAATAATACGGTTAGGTTGTCACACAAAAAGTCTCCACTTCATAACCCTATTTAATACAATAGTAATGGGGATTCTATTACAAAATCAATTTTCTTTTCTTCAAGCGCATGAATGAGGAGAGGAAAGGCACACTGCACCCTGTCCAAACACGGGCTATTTAACTAATAAATTTAATAGTATTCGCTAGTAGATATTGGAAATATTGGAATTTGATTTTTTTATAGCACATTTTTTGTGAAGGTTAATGGTCATTGTAAAATGCACGGCACGTACCGGCCAAACGATAATGGCTAGTAATTGGACTTATTTCAAGGTTGGCCTTATCGCTTCACCTAATCAGTTGTCGAAAAGTTGAGATATGCGAAACATGCTTTAGAAGTATAAATTTGTAAAATGTGTCTTTCAAGTGCCTATTTGTACCTCTCAAAAATCTATTTGAGAGGCTTGTTAGTTAATTTATTTTAATATTTACAAAAAATTGTTTTAAAGTTTTAATAATGATTAAGAATAACGGATTAGAATGCAGCATAAGCTCAAATTCTCAGTTAACATCGCCTGTTGTATATGTAATGTACAAGAGGCGATGGTTGGGAATGCTAAGTATTTGGCTCCTTAATATTTCTACTGGTCTCGTGTGGCTTACTTTCAATGCTGTGCCACAAATTTCATCGAATTGGTTCCACACTGGCTGGAGCGACACAAACTTGTCAGTTGTTCTCTACTTCGCAGGATCGATTCTTGCTTCAACATTCAGTGGTTTTGTGTTTGAAAAATTTGGTATCAGGAAAGCGGTAAGAATGTTCATTTTACTGTTTTTAATCATTTTGTAATTACAATCTTTGCACTATTAAAGCATGTAAACTTAAGTGAAGTAAGTTTTGTTGTTTAAAACAAAAATGAAGTGAGAATGCAAAAGTGAAAATAACTTAATAAATAAATTAATAAATTTAGAACTATAAATTATATATCTTATTATTGTTTGTATATGTTTCAAACTTTGACAATATTCGCAACCACTTTCATATAAACTTTCTATGAATACATCATTTTTTAAAATTTTCTTTCAGTTGATGCTTGGAGGTATCATTAATATTATCGGTACTTGGATCCGATATGGTGCTGCATTTATCGAGAGCAGTGAACAATCCAATCAGGGTCGTCTAGCAGTGGCTCTGGTGGGTCAATTCATTGCTGCCACTGCTCAACCCTTCTTTCTAAATGCCCCGCCAAAGTACGCCGCTGTTTGGTTCAGCGAATCTAGTCGAGCCACGGCTACATCAATTGGTAGTTTGTGTAAGTTCAAATATTGGTCAAATATTATGCCAGCCAACGTTAGATGAAAATATAAGTAAATTAATTTTTGCAAAGATTATTATTTGAAAACATTTATGATTTTGTTTCTCTATTTGAAGCAAACCCAATTGCTGCCGCCGTTGCTATGATTTTAATTCCCGCGATTTCCAAGGATGAAAACGGCGAGGACATGCCGTTTACGGTAAGAATTTCCAAAAAAAAAAAACGTGTGTTCTAAATTATGTACAATATTTGTTGAAACTTTTAAAATAGACTTTACATACCGGATTATTTGTAATTATTAAACTGCCAATTTCATTCTAACTTTTTTAATGAATTTTTTGGTAATAGTTACTAATTATCGGCGTGGTGTCAATTATCGCTTTTCTATCTACCTTGATAACACCCGACTTACCGCCAACACCTCCATCGGCTTCCGCAAGCTTAGCTTTAGCGGATGCATCGGATGAGCCGTTTTGGATCTCTGTTCTCAAAACTTCAGCAAATAAGCAGTTTTGGATACTTTTCGTGGCCTTTTCCGTTTACGTAGGCTTCTTCAATACATTTTCGTCGCTTATTAACCAAATAGTTGGTCCTTATGGATACTCGGATGAAGATGGTGGTCTACTTGGAGCTTGTCTTATTTTGGCAGGCGTGCCTGGAGCAGCGGTTGCAGGAATATATGTCGATAAAACAAAGCAATACAAGCGAGTTCTCAAGGCTTGCACACCTCTACTTGCGCTCTCATATATTGCCTTTATATTCGTGATCAGGGAAGATTTTTTTGCGGGAATTGCCGTTGTGAGCGTGATTCTTGGAATTTCTTCATTTTCTTTATTACCGGTGGCGCTGGAGCTGGGCATCGAATGCACGCATCCAATACCACCTTCTAGCTCTACCTCGACGCTTTGGATGGGGGGTCAACTATTTGGGGTTCTTTTCCTGTTGGCGGGAGATGCGCTGCGAGACGATGATGGTGATCCGCCAAGGAACATGCGCACAGCGCTGATAGCAGCAGCAGTAGTATCTGTTATAACATCGGCAAGTACATTTCTGTATAACTCTCCTAACCATCGACTCAACGCAGAAAGAAAGGCAAAAGAGGAAAATACGTCAAAAAGCTTTTGCGTTACTCCAATTTAACAACAATATTGAAATAGTCATCAGTAAATTAATTGAAAGAAAGCTATGATATATGTGTGTATTTGCGTAAGTAACAACTTCTTCCATAAATACGGTTTTGTTTTCTTCCAAATCTAATTAGCTAATTCTGAACATAATTGATAAATGACATTTATAGGTTACGTTTTTAAATTTCAAATAATTTTAATTTCAAATTGAGCGGATGGTCAATATGAAAGAAGATGGTAGAGATTTGGAAGGATAAGCATTTGCATAGTTGTTGTCATCAGGCGGGAACTTAAGACTATCCGTAACATTCCGCTGTTGTCCTTGGCATAAAGCACAAAGGCCAATGACACCAACTTGACGTGAGGTACGGCCTTAGCTTTGGCCTGATAACAGGTGACTATGCGAATGACGGCAGTCTTCTCAATTCTGGCAAAGACTGTTGCGAAAATTTTCTGGAAATTTCCATATCCTCTGTCTTGTGGGGTTGTGGAAAAAAGGGGTGGACCGAGATTCGATCCCGAGCAAAGCAAAAGGTAAGGTTGCTCGTGTTTACCACGAGACCACGGTGCCTCTTATGCCAAGAGAGGCTCAACCAAGACGCTATTGCTTTGCTATTCCACAGTCTGTCTAAACCAATCACTGAGCTACTGGCGTACACGAGGTAAGAGGCAAGGCAATTTCTAGGACAAACAACAGCAAAATCTTTTTTTTGGCTGATCGGGGGATTACTCGAAGTCTGGTTACACCCATCAGCATTTTCCGAATTCAAATCATCAAATTTTAGATTCATACACACAAAACACTTAAAAATCGGTTTTAACTAACGGTTCATGAACAATAATTATTTCATTTGATGACTTTTGTCCAAGCCTGGGTCAATTCGGTCCCACTGTGCAGTGGATTTAAAGTTGACTTTGCTAATTTTCTATTTTCAACTATTATATAACGTAAATAGCAATATAACGTAAAGCAAAACTTCATGTTATAAAAAAATTTTAACAGGTACAATACATACGTACACTTGGTTAGCAGAGTTATATAGTACATTCTGCGACGTCCTCCATACAACAATAGTAGTTTTGAAGATTCACATATTCTTCTCAATCAGCACGTACAATTTGCTTGTGTTACATAGTAATAGCGATGTTTTTTTTCAAGCAAGGCCGATTGTTCAATTACAAGAGCGTAATACAATTGTTTAGATGATATTAAAATCGGATAATTGTGCAAATTGTATCTTGTGCTGAACTCTATTTTCAATATCACTAAACCAAAGTTTTAAAGAATCTATTGAGTAGAATGAGCAATATTAGTTGTCATAAAATATATCTTCAATCGTGCCAGCGTAGAAGGCAGCACTTTGCAAGGAGGTAGTTATTTTTTAAGCTTAACTAATACTAATACCTGCCATAGTCAACGCTTGAGCATTGCTAAAAACAACGGGTAAAATACATTTACAAAGTGTGCGATGATACAAACCTCCAATTGACATTGTCTTAAATGACGGTTTCTGCAAACTGTAAATGAAAGCAGTAATCAACTCTGAATACTTCAGTGCGATTCCCTGTTCTGCGATGGACTCAAGAAAAAGTGAGCGTAGGATGAAAAAATACTTAGAAGTTATATCAAGAATGGACTTCAAAACTTCGTATTTATATTCAAAAAACGCTCAATATTTTTCATCTAGGGTCAATTTTCTACTCTAATCGATATTTTTATTGCCATTATTGGTTTTTATTGATTATAAAAAATAAAATTTAGCTGGCGTTTGCTATACAGGATTTGTAACCATGTTTGAAAAAATCAAATAAGCATGTTTTAATTTCTCATTGTCATTAGAGTCATTTACAGTATTCAGTAAATTAAAGCACATTTTATAAATTTTGAGTATTTATTCGATATTAGTATTGAATATTCGATATTTGTATCGAATATTCGATATTTAGTATCGAATATTCGATATTTAGTATCGAATGTTCGATATTTAGTATCGAATATCAATATTTGTTTACACATATTTAAGTATCCGATTTTTCTGAAGACCTATTGCAGGAAAATACGATAAATCCTTTAGACATACAGCACCTAGAAGTATACGAGCAACAAAAGCACTCCGTTCTTCTGAATTGAATGAATTTGAATGAAAAATGTTTTATAATGTGCTGCCTCGTAAGGCTTGAAAGAAAAATAAGTGATTTGAAGGCCTATTTTATCACGTAGGCACAAATGAATTCTGCAGGTAAAGTGTAATGAATGAACAAGAAATATGAGATAGGCAGGTTTTACGCCTTCTAGTAAAAATATCTTCAGATTGTTAGCTTAAGTACTTTGTTGTACATTGTATAGATGTAGTTAAAATGGAGCATGCAGAATTGATAGGCATTTGTTGAGTAGATGTATCCAGTAGATTTCCCAAGATGTATATTACGTTCAAGTCTTTTTCTCTGAATATAGAAGAACGCCATCTCTATATTGATACTTAGGTTTCAGAAATAGTTTGTACACTAATCAACGCTTTCACTGCTAACATAGTTATACAGTATTAATAAAAATAGTAGTTTTTAGCAACATTTTTTTTTAATTATTTTTTATTTATTATAGTTTTGGTTAATAACATAAGTCGGAATTTTTAAGTAGTACGTTAGAAGCAGTTTGTATGGATGATTTTATGGAGGCAAGTAAGTTCTCTTTTCCAGACTATATAATTTCTTTGGTTTATTCTTCTGGTTTATTATACTTTTGAATTCTGAAGATTGTACTTTCAAAAAGTTCAATTCATTTCGTTTTCAAATTTGTTTTCCACATTGACATGAGTGCGGCTACTAATTTGGTGAAAAAGCTATTAGTGTTTGCTGTATTATCAAGTATAGCAGAGGGGTATCATGTGAGTTACTTGCATTGGTTCTTAGTGTTGGTAAATGCGCCATCCAATGTGTCTTACTGTTTTGTTATAATTAAACTAAAATGTCGATTTTCAAACTCGAGCATTTTGTTCAAATTCTTGAAATTTTTCAAAGTTGTTCAAGTAAGACATTTCATTTTAGTGATTATTTGTCTGTATTTGAAATTTATTTGCTATTAATCATATTGTTGCTTGATTTTTGAGCTATTTTTTGTAATTAATTTAATTAATTTAATTTAGCACTATGCGATTGTAGAGATTAGGAAAGATTCTTCAAAGTCTTTTGAGGATAGATTCCTGTGCTCGGCAATAAAGTCTAACAAGCCGGAAGATGGCAAATGGTAAGAATAGTTTAATTCTACTATTTATGCATGTGTTAATTATTTATTCCCACACGTGTGTTTTGCATAAAATATAAAAATATAAATATTCTACTACTTTGTAAGAAAATATGGAACATACTAGACTTTGAAAGTAGCTATTGAGATGGACCATACAATTTTTATAGTAAACAGTTGACCAGACAATAATTGTAACTCGGTGAAAAACAATAAATTTTAAAAGTTGTTGTATTACTGTTCAGCTTAGCAATTACTAACGTACAAGGTTATTCTGAAGTAAAAAGTCTTTGCAAAATTCTTACTGCACTTGAAGGCGACTTTGCAAGAGTTTCCATCTGGTCACGACCTGGAGTACACACAGACATAAACAATTGGGAAATGCTACAAGGTATTTCCAAAATAAAGTATGACGCAAAAAGAAACGTATTAGAAGTAGAATATGTGAAACATTCCAGTCAATTTGAGCTAAACTCTTTCTTTGATGCGAAGTATGCAAAAACTTTGGATCCTGTAGTGCATACTATGGTATGTTTCTTGTCAATTTCCACATGCAAATGGTTAATAATGTTACATTCCATGTAAGTTTTCATTGCTCAAACAATGTTTAACTTATTTCTGATTAGAATTGTGTCGCCATCATTTCCAACACAAACTACACCTCGAAAAGAATTCGGGTTAAAATGTATGTAGTTGATAACCGGCGAGGTCTACAATTTTGCCCAATGTAAGCCAATAATGTTTTCCGCTATACGACTCTAAGAACATATTTGTGTAATAATCCCACAATATCACAATAATTTATTATGACTTTTGCATCAATACCTAGAATTCAAATTGATTTGAAGGCGTACTAGGATATTTCAAAGATTCCACACACAAAATCAAATTGGCTGATTTTTATTGCTCTGATAGCCAAAAAGAAAAATGTTACAGACGAGGATTGGACTCGATACTCAGTGAAGGACGTGTTTACTGATGGTGAAAAATTCCTAAATTTTGAAGTTTCGCATCGTCCCAAACAAGTAAGTTTTGTTTATTATGTAAACTAAATTTGTAAATTAATTTATTGCATTACTGAATTTCTTAAACATTATTTACTCAGGTAAAAATTAAAATTGTAAACGAGACTGTGCTGCACAACGGCGACGAGATCTGCAGCAGACAAATCACAGAAGGAGATGGTGTTTTGAATGAATGGCAAAAGTGAGTCTAGCATTATTCGAGTTCAGGCTTAAAAAAATGTACTACTAACACGTGAATACTAATTTCAACAGTACAATTGCAATTAGAAGCCAGTCTACTTCAGCGTCAAGGTTCTCTGCGACGAACGTCAAAGAAGACATAAATATGCCAATGGATACTAAGACATGGTGGAAGGAATTTTTTGTTTGAGCACGAACATTGGAAAGTCCCTAAAATTTATATTCAGTATTGGAATTGGAACCACGATACTACTTGGCATCGCATCCAAGTAATATCCTTTGAACAAGGATCTGATCCACTTGTCATTAAGTATCAATGTCTTTATGATGATGGAAGGGATGCAAAATACGTACTTTAACGAAATTGCCTTTACAATGAGTATTATGCAATGCTATGTTCCCCGTAACCCAAATAAACGACTTCAATGTTGTGTCAAGGAGTAGAAGGTATTATTATATTATTTTATTACTATGGGAAAATCTATCAAATTTCAAAACGCAGTTCCTTTAAATGCGTCTCAGTTTTTCATGGTTTGTGTAACTTGCCTTTATTATGTTTGGTTTCTGAAATTTATTATCTTAAGAGTACTTCATATTCCTTGATGCTACTATGTGCTTAAGCATGTTAATGTGATAATTTTAATTTGACTTTACTCAATGACTTCCCAGTCGTCGGCACAGGTGTGAAATTCGATAGTTTCCATAATCCATCTCGAGACCAAAGCCATCATAACATTAAAAATCAAACCTAGAATAAGAAGGATCTAGCGGTTTAAGAACTTATTCTTTTTATAAGTTACTAAAAGTTTAACAGTTTTTGTTTGGAAGTTCTCATAACTTAAAATTGTTTACAAAAATTTTAAATTTTTTGATCATTTTTCTCGGTGTTTCGAAACAAATGAATCAATTTGACATGCAATAAACTCAGCAATATTTTTCCAACCCTGATATTCAAAATATTGACAAACATCATTTTTGCAATATACCACACACCTATTGATTATCTGCTTAAGGAATTACCTTGCCTCTGAGCGTGTGTGCCCGTATATTTAAGTGATTTGATATGCAAAGTCAGAGGATATGGAAATTAACCGATAGGTTTTCCACTAGCCTCAACGTATTAGTAAAGGCGACCCTCATTTGCATAGGGTCACTTGCGGTTATCGGGCGATGGCAACGGCCGTACATCATGACTGGCTGGTCTCCTCGGAGTTTGTACTTAATTCCGCTTGATGTTTGACTTACCTTTTTCACTACACGGAAAATGACCGGAATATGAAAATGAAAATGAGAAATGTTGAAACTCTAGACATTTGTTAATTAACCACAGAAATTTGCTCATGATTTCTATTTCGAGTTATCCGAGACACAATCAATTTACATCTCACATGGTCAGCAATAATAACTTATCCATAGCACTTACAATATTATATTAAACGTTCTATTATTATAACGGCCGAAATAAAGCAAACTATGCAAACGGGAAAAGTAAAGTCATAAAAGACAAAAAGCGGACGCAAACGTTAATTAGCATTAACAATATATTTACAATAAGTTTCTGTTTGACTTGTTCTTAAGTGCAGATTGAAGTATAAAATCAGTGCAAATCATTTGACTAATTTAAACATCAAATTACCAAGAACATAATTTTGGAATATATAAATGGAAGTTTGAACCCAATATGTATGTACACCAATGAACCTTTAATATTTCAGCTGTTAATTCGAAATTTTATTCCGTTCCCCTATTTTCTTTAAAAAAATATTAGCACTAAAAATAAAAGTAAAAGTTTAGAGTTTAAAATGCAATAATAATTGATCAATTGAATACAATTTATTCATTTCAATTATAGCTCATCTTTAACACTTCGTTTACCAAATGTCTCATAAATTGTCTCCCAAATTTTGAGTCTCTCAGCATGTGGGTTAACAATTCTGTCTGACCAATTTCCTAAATCCGTCCAATTCAAATTCCTGGTTTTCCTCTCTTCTGGACTAACTTCGGGCCATTCAATATCCACATTTGAAATGCGTCCAGAAGGTACACTTAGAATTTAATACATCATCTTATGCACAATTTTCCCCTTCAAAATTAGTACTGTATTTACCCGTTTGCTGCAAAATTTGTCCAAATGTTGACCATCTCTTCCGAGTATCTTGTTAGCTCCTTGGACAAAGGAAATGGTCCAAACCCAAATTCGTTGAAGAAAAATTGCAGGTCGTCGACATGTGAAACTCCAAGGGTGTGATTGTATCCAAATATTCGGATAACGCTATCTGCTCCGACATCGGTAAAAATACCGATATATACCGAGGTGTACTGAGACATCGCTTGTGCAGTTTCGCGAATCCCATAGAGATAGAATCTATCGGTATAAAATTCAGTGAGCCGTTCTCTCGTCCATTCATCATTGGCTCTTAATTTCTCATCGCCAAAATAATGGTGGCGAAGGCGAGTCATTAGGTCATGTTTCTGAGCATCATTTAGTCGCATCAGAAGACCATCTTCGTCGAGCCCAATTTGAATTCCTGCGTTCTTTGACCAGAATTCATCAAGCGCCAGCATATGTTCTTCGCTTTTTACTATTGCTGTTTGGCAATAACAAATTGCAATTATATGATATCGCTAATTTAAACATAGGTTCAGCATACATGCTCCATGGCTGAAAAGGCCGTCGTCTTCGCAGAGAGTCAACATTGTTGGCACTCTATGAAATTTTCCACTCAAAATACGTTCGAGCGGATGTCCTTGAAGAAAGGCAAAAGGATTACCTTCGTCAAATACCGGAATAAAGGGGATGATTGGATCCATATAAAATTTCTAAGAAAGAAAAATATACCGTATTTCGTCGACAATTATCTAAGAAATTTCAAGATTTAGAAAAATAATAATTTTTTTATTATAAATTTGTCTAATACAAATACCGGTTTGAATTTACAATTCAAACCGATATTCATCTAATGTAAGCTCGTCGAATCCATCAAATATGTCGCCGAGTAGTTAAGCCTCAGATTTTTCATCTAGTTCCATATTTACATTGTTTCTATCGTCACTTGTATCTGAATTATTAGTCTTTATCCGTTGTTTCTGTAGTGTTTTTTGTTTCCGAATTTTCTTAACCTGATCATAGGTGTGCAATCCAATTTTTGCAAATTCTTATTTAATGGTGGAAACGGTAATTTTTTTCTATGCTTTAACAATCCATTCGCATACGGTAGAGAATGTGGCTTATCTACGATTGCCATCTTTAATTAGCGATACCATACTTGAATCAATCATCCATTCGTCCCACAGGCTGCGAAATTTTACCGAAGCGTCAACCGGATGTAAAAAATTTTTTATACACTCAGGGTTAACTGCCAGCACATTTGTACGTTGAACCGCTTCCTTATGAACATTAAAATTTAGGCTTGTTTAGGGGTTTAAAGTTGACTTTTTTTCCGGTACTGCAGTTTTTGAGGCAATCCGAGAAAGTACGCTTTTTACACGAGTGCGCCTTATCGTCGAGGAAATATGGCGCCTCAGATTATTTAAACCACTTTAGAAACACAATAACATGTATATAGAAATGATATCTAAATGTGTATAACTGAATTAGGACAATTTATACAAAATATTGTTGTAATATTTAATATTACATCCGCTCTATTATTATACACATTAAAATTGATGGCCTTACCATCATTGCATTTTGAGCATGAAGTATATCATCAACGCCTTTTTCGAGTAGACAATCCAAGAGTGTGTCACTATTTTCTATGTTACATCCAAGTAGTTCACCAAGTTCAAACGAATTACCTTCAGCTTCATCAATTGGCCGCCATGTCCAAAAATTAAAAGTTGACCCGCTGTGCAGTATTGCTCGATGAAATAGTCCTATAAAAACCTTTTAACTCAAATATATCCAAACGCCTTGAGCTATTAATACTTAAGTACAAGCTTGTGAAGAAATATGTTAATATAAAATAAAACTCTTAATAATTATCATTCATTTTGGAGTACGTATTAGTACGGAACACAAATATTCAACAAAAATTTAAAGGAGTGTTGATTACGTTAACAATAAAGTTTAAAAAAATGCACCATACGATTATACCATGCGTTAATACCTGTTCTTATATTCAAACATAAATTATGTTTTACTTTAACCTTTTGACTTTTTTCAGTTTTCATACAAAACAAAAATTTCGACACTTAAGCATGCCTTGCTTGGAAATACTGTTTTTATTAGAATGTATAAGAAGATTTTTCATAACAACAATCTGCACGTTACCTTCCGTCTGTTCTGAAACGAGGAAATTCGCAATAGAACCTGTTACGTAATAAGAAATAAAACTATTTTATCATCATTTTTATCATATGTTGTAAGCATAACTTGCCTGCCCCTGCACTGTTGCCCATTAGCGTAATTTTGTTCGGGTCACCACCAAATCGCCCAATGTTCATGTTAACCCATTTTAATGCCAATAATTGGTCAAGAAATCCTACGTTTGATGGAATTCGACTATTCTGAAGTGCTAAAAATCCTAAATAAATGAAAATTTTGGATTTTTGTTACACTAAATTGGTTTACAATAGTATTATTTTCACATCTATTGAAGCTTACCAAGGGCTCCAAGACGATAGTTTATAGTAACTAAAATTACGTCTTCGTCCATGAAGTATTTCTCACCAACAACATTACTACTTCCAAGAGTCCACCCTCCGCCATGTATGTAAAATATTACAGGTTTCTGGGATTTACCGCCCTAAGACATATATTTATAAGCATAGGTATCATATGTCTTTTTTTTTTAAACCACTTTCGTTCTCGCTTTTACCTCCGGAACATAAACGTTAAGAAAGAGGCAATTTTCCTCCACGATTTTAAGTCCTGTTCGAGTATTTTGCTGAGCACATTTGCTACCGAATTCGAGCGTGCTCTTTACTCCGTTCCAACTCTCTACGTCTTCCGCAGGCTTAAAATAGAACCAGAATTGTTAATTACATTTCTAATTTACTAGTTTTTGAAATTTTTGATAAGTAGAAATGTTGCAGTTTATTTTGTTATTAATTAGTTAACCCTAATTAATGAAAAACAATTAGAATACTAAATTGAGTTCGTTTTTTTTACAAAAGAAAAGTAAGACATTACCTGAAATCTTTTATTAGCGATTCCATATTGGATTCCTTTGAAACTTGTATAAGTTCTGCCGTTTCGAGACACCGATTTGATTCCTCGTATATATCCTAGTGTGGTACGAACTATGAGATATTCTTCAGTAACTGCCTTAACTTGGTAAAAAGCGGCAAGTATCACAAACAATAAAACCAGGCGCATTTTGAATTTTGTAATTTGTGATTTACCCTGTGCGTACTAGTTTTAATGTACTTGCGTTTTCTCTTGTTATCACATTTTACTTATCACATTTATAAACAAACGATAACTCTGCATTTGAACCATGGACTAGAAAGAAAGCCAGCAGCAAATTTTTTATCTTAAAATACCACCAGATAGTGGGCACTTCAAAAAGGCATTGGGACACTCCCAATAGGTATTATTATTTTTTCCAATAGGTTTTATGACACTCCCAATAGGTATTCGGACACTCCCAATTGACATTGTGACACTCCCATTAGGTATTGGGACACTCCCAATAGGCATTAGGACACTCTCGATTAGCATTGGGACACTCCCAATAGGTATTATGTTTTTTCCCAATAGGTATTATGACACTCCCAATAGGTATTCGAACACTCCCAATTGACATTGGGACACTCCCATTAGGTATTGTGACACTCCCAGTAGGCATTAAGACATTCCCAATTAGCATTGAACACTCCCAATAGGTATTGGGACATTCTTAATTAGCATTGGGACACTCCCAATAGGTATTGGGACACTCCCAATAGGCATTGGGACACTCCCAATCGGCATTATGATACTCCCAATCGGCATTTTGATACTCCGAATAGGCATTATGACACTCCCGATAGGATATTTGTTCATATGCAGTGGATATTTGTTAATATAAAATGGATATTTGTTCATATGCAATATATATTTTTTTCATATTCAATGGATTTTTGTTCATATTCAATATATTTGTTCATATGCAATGGATATTTGTTCATATTCACTTCCAATTGTTCTTTGGAAACTCCCAATAGGAGTTGGGGCATTCCCAATCGTTATCGATACACTTCCAATAGTTGTTGGGACACTCCCAATCGTTAATTTGACACACCCAATCGTCAATTAGACACTCGCAAATAGGCATTGGGACACTTCTAATAGGCATTAGGACACTCCCAATTGGCAGTGGGACACCCCCAATTGCCATTAGAACACTCCCATAAATGACACAGTAAACACTTCTTTGCAGTTTTCCTGTTAAACAAGGTTGCATTTAAAAAAAAATTCTTTCTATTTTGGGTACACCTCTTAGCTAGTCTTACTGTAGCAAGGACTTGAAATGAAATAAGTATAAGTTTAAAATGAAAAAGTATTTACAAGTTTGTTTTGTTTATAATTCATCCTTCAATTGTTTCTTTCCATATAAATTGTATACGGATTCCCAAACGTTTAGCCTTTCGGCATGTGGATTATGTATTGTGTTTGGTATATTTCCCAAATTTATCCAATCTAGCTCACGGGTCTCTCTTTCTTTAGCACTCACTTTGGGCCAAACAAATTTCTCCCCTGAAACTACTCCCGTAGGTACGCTGTAATTTTAGTAAACAAAATTTAAAAAACAAAAAAAACATATCAAGAAACAAAATATGCATAAGATCATTAGATGTACGTACCCAGTATGCGCAAAATTTGTCCAAATCATGACTAGTTCTTCTGAGTATTTCTTATGCTCCTTGGACAAAGGAAATGGCCCCAAACCGAATTCGTCAAAGAAAAACTGTAGATCGTCGACATGGGAAAGTCCGATTGTTTCATTATACCCAAATATTCTTGTAACGCTATCGGCTCCAACGTCGGTAAAAATACCGACATATACCGAAGTGTACTGCGACATCGCAAGTGCAGTTTCACGAATACCATAAAGAAAGTATCGGTCGGTATAAAACTCAGTTAACCTATCTCTCGTCCAATTGTTTTTCGGTTTTAGCTTTTCTTCACCGAAGTAGTGTTTGCGTACCATTGTCATAAGGTCATGTCTTTGTGACTCTGTAAGTTTGGCCAAACGACCGTCTTCTTCGAGCGCAGCTTGAATTCCTGCGTTCTTAACCCAATTCTCTTCAAGGGCGCTTATGTGCTCCTCGCTCTGAATAATCGCTGCAAAAAAAAAACAAATTTTTAGGAACGGTAACTTACTATATTAAATTTCATTTCAACTCAATTCTTAATAATTAAGATTTACATGCTGAATGAAGTAGGAGGCCTTCATGTTCGCAGACGGTGAAAATTATTGGAACTCGATGAAATTTTCCAGCTTCAACTAGTTCTGTTGGGATTCCTTGGAGGAATGCTGAAGGCTCGTTTGTATCTACTACTGGTGTAAAACGGATAACGGGATCTACGTAAAACGTCTGTAAGACGAGATAGAGTTAAGTTAAATTTTGTTGCTGTAAGTTATATATGTAGAAATCCCTTCTCTTTAATTATGTATCTTATCAAGTTTAATTCTTTTTTAATTGAGGTCAAAAATTATTTTATTACCACCATGCTCATTTGGGCCTTAAGTATGTCAGCGGATTCTTTTTGAAGTAAACACTCCAAAAGTAAATTCTTATCGCTAACTGGACACGCGAGTATTTTTCCCATTGTGTATGCATTAATTTCAGCATCTTCTATTGGACGCCAAGTCCAAGAGTTGAAGGTAGCACCACTGTGAAGAATGGCTCCATGAAATAGCCCTAGGGAATATTGTAATGAATAATTTCATGTTAAAACGAATAATTTTGTAAGATTTGAGTAAATGCGATATTATGTGTGCAATATTTTGTGTCCCGTTTTAAAATGTACAGGCCAACAATATAGATAATATGATAATATTTGAGGGAAAATACGTATTTACAAAATGCACAATTTGGTTTTAGATTGTATTTCAACTAAAAAAAATATTACCTTCTGTTAGAGGGGAAACGAGGAAATTTGAAATGGACCCTGTTCAAATAGAGGAGCAAATGTTAATTTTTTTTTAAATTGACCCAATTAATTTTGAAAGTATGTTAAAAAGTAACATATATTTTACCTGCGCCAGCGCTTTCTCCCATCAATGTTATACTCTCTGGATCGCCACCGAATCGAGCAATATTTTGATTCACCCATTTCAGGGCTAACAACTGATCAAAAAATCCTATATTTCCCGGTGCTCCCTTACCATGGCTAATTGCTAAGAAACCTGTTAAATATCATAAAATTACTTAATAAGTTGGAATAATGTTATAGTATTTTTTAAATATTTCACCAAATGCACCGAGACGATAGTTAATTGAAACTAAAATGACATCTTGGTCCATAAAATATTTCTCTCCTACTGCAGAGGAACCACCATGCATCCATGCCCCACCATGAATGTAAAATATAACAGGCTTTTTTGCCTTTCCAAACTGTAACAAAATATATAATTGTTTGCAAAATTTTTTACTAGTTCAAGTATTTCAGAGATACTTTTGTAACAAATTCCAATACCTCAGGTACATAAACGTTTAGGAATAAACAATTCTCTTTGGTGATATAATTTCCGTTCCGTATATTCACTTGAGGGCAGTCACTACCAAATTCAAGTGCGTTTTTCACGTTAGACCAAGCCTCCGGCTCCTTTGCCGGCTACAACGTAAAGGATCATTAGCTTAATACGCAGACTTTCGAATAACTCAATTATTGAAATGGCAACTTCAGAAAACTTACTGTTTTTGGCAATTTAGTGTAAATTTTGAAATAAGCAATTGATTACCTGAAATCTTTTATCAATCACACCATACTGAATCCCTTTGAAACCCGTGTAAGTACGCCCATTGCGAGCCGTAGACTTGAGCCCTTTGACATAGCCTAAACTGGTACGCACAATAAGATATTCTTCCTTGGCAAGAGCTGCGGAAGCAAGAAATGAAAAAATTATTAGCAATTGTAAGGCCAACATTTTGCAAAACTTGCCGGTTCGTAAGCGAGTCTGCTTTGTAGTTATCACATTCAAGGTTATCGAATTTTTTTTTTTTATACAATTTGATTAAAAGTTATCAAGTAAAAGTACTTGAGATATAAATAAGCAATGTTTTCCATAGCCAGATTTTCAGATTTCAAGCTTACATGCCTTGCCATTTACATGAGCGAGAAAATTTTTGATATCTTTTTTGAGATATCAATAAGAAAATTGTGAACATAAATTCGAAAGTTTTTAAACAACGTAACTAGTATGTATACAAAACGAATGACTCGTGAACAAAACGTGAACTTACCTTGACTTCACAGTTGTGCAAATAAACATTTGTTCACTAAGTCTTGTAATCAGGACGATGAATTGGGCAGTACTAAGCATTATAACATGTATTGTTTTGTAATTTTAGTAAATTTTACTTTATTTATTTGTATATTTTTTCATAGGCACTTTTTAGGCACAAAATTTTACGTTGGAGAATAACTGCACCATTCGCTATATCAAGCATATCTGCTTTGCTATATAACTTTGAATGAATTTACTACATATGTCCTACACTAAATGTATCAATGAATCTACAATTTTATAATGCTTATCGCAGGGTGACGAAGAGGAGCTAACAAGATTTAAGCGAAAACATTATTTTTTTTTCACAATTCATCTCTCTGTTGTCGCTTTCCATATAACTCGTAAACAGTGTCCCAAATCTTGAGTCTATCAGCATACGGATCATCTATTGTTTCTGGTATTTTCCCCAAATTAATCCAATTTAAGCCACGAGTTTCTCTCTCTTTGGTGTTTACCTTAGGCCAAACAAATTTCTTTCCATTTACGGTTCCCGATGGCACGCTGGAATTATAGTAAAAATGTTGTAGTAAACAGCAACAAAACAAAACAACACAAAGTATGGAAAAAGTGGTCGGAAATGGTTACCCCGTAAGAGCAAAATTTGTCCAAATTTCAACCAGTTCTTCCGAGTATTTGGTATGTTCCTTGGACAGAGGAAAAGGCCCAATGCCAAACTCGTCAAAGAAAAATTGGAGGTCATCCACATGTGAAAAACCAAGTGTTTCATTGTACCCAAATATTCGTGTAATACTATCAGCTCCAATATTAGTGAAAATGCCAGCATACACAGAGGTGTATTGTGACATTGCTAGAGCTGTGTCTCGAATACCGTGAAAAAAGTAGCGATCGGTATAAAATTTGGTAAGCTTGTCTCGTGTAGATGGATCGTTGACCTTTAGTTTTTCTTGACCAAAATAGTGTTCCCGGACTTGGGTCATGAGGTCATGTTTCTGCAAATCAGTAAGCTTGGCCAACCGACCGTCCATGTCAATCCCGGCTTGAATTCCTGCGTTCTTCACCCAATCGTTTTCGAGAGCATTTATGTGTTCCTCACTCTTAATAATGGCTAAATAAGTTATCAATTGATTATGTATACATTTATTATAACATTTGAGCAGTTAAAGTTATTCTTACATTTAATGTAATGCTAAACTCTTACAAGCAGAATGTAGCATGAGCCCTTCCTCTTCGCAAGCAGTAATAATAGTTGGCACTCGATGGAAATTTCCGTTTTGTACTAGGGTAGGTGGTGGTGCTTGTACAAATGCTGACACCTTGTGATCGACTACTGGAGTAAAGCGGATAACAGGATCTAAATAAAATTCCTTTGAAACAAAACATGTTATGTTTATGAAATCGAGATCAATCAATCTTTATTGTTTAGTTATTGTGATGACGATACCGACATCTCAAGCTGAGCTTTAAGTATATCTGTTGTAGTTTTTTGAAGCAGGCACTTCAAAAGTACATTTCCATTGCTAAGTGGACACCCAAGTATTTTCCCGATTTTGAATGCACTGGATTCAGCGTCTTCGATTGTACGCCAAGTCCAACAATTAAAACTTCCACCGCTGTGCATAATGGCTTTGTGAAAGAGATCTACAGAATTTTTGTATTATTAAAAAAGAAACGTAGTCCAGAGGGTAAAAATAGTAATTAATATACGATCCATATTAAATCAGGCATTTAATAGACAAAATTTGATTATTGTACCTTTTGAAAATGCAATTTCTCAAATTAAATGTGAATGGATAAAACAAATTTCTATTTGAAACATTTTTTAACAAATAGAAAAGAATATTTAATTAATATTAATTAAATGTTTGGATTATATATTTTTTGATATTGTAGTTGATTATTCAATAGTACCATGTACTAAAAGTTACCTTGCGTATGCGGTGAAACAAGGAAATTAGCAACGGACCCTATTAAAAAATAAACATAAAATAGAGCTTTCTCGCATCATTGTATTAGATTTAAAAATTAAAATTAAAAAATTTGAAGCATCTACCTGCGCCTGCGCTTTCTCCCATTAATGTTATACTCTGTGCGTCACCGCCAAACCGGGCAATATTAGTATTAACCCATTTTAGGGCTAATAACTGATCAAAAAATCCCATGCTGCCGGGCGCTCCATCATTGTCCTTAATTGCTAAGAAACCTTTATAAAACAAGTTTAAAATGTAAGAGCAACGTGAGCAATGTACATATTTCATGTTTACCAAATGCGCCAAGGCGGTAGTTCATTGAAACCAAAATGACATCTTTGTCCATGAAATATTTCTCTCCAACAGTTGACGAACCCCAAAACATCCATGCTCCCCCATGAATGTAAAATATCACGGGCTTTTTCGCCTTGCCATTCTAAACCCAGTCTTGTTTGACATGTGACATTTTTACAAATACTTTGTGATTTACTTACCTCTGGAACATAAACGTTCAAAAATAAACAATTTTCATCCGTAAGAAAATTTCCGTTTGGAAAAGTTAGTTGTGGGCAATCACTACCAAATTCTGTCGTGTCTTTAACATTGTCCCAAGTTTCTGGCTCCTCAGCTTGCTGCAACGTGAATCAACTGCTAATTACCATGCTAATTTTTTTTAAATCGTGTTTTTTACTATTACTATATATTTATATTTTATACTATGTACTACGGGAAATATTTAAAAATATATTTTAAGTTTGAGTTCACTTTTCTTATTTTCTTTGAACAAGAGGTAAAATGGGCTGTAAATTGGCGTTCATACGAATTTAGTTTGTATATTAAGACTAAATATTTACCTGGAATCTTTGACGAATTACACCATATTGGATTCCTTTGAAAGCATTATAGAATCGCCCATTGCGAGACGTATACTTTTGCCCTCTAACATCACCCAAATTGGTACGCACAACAAGTTGTTCGTCTTTGGCAAGGCTTGCTTGAACGAGAAATGTAAAAATGGTGACAATTTGCAACGCTATCATGCTGTGGAAATTGTCAGTTCTTAGACCAGTTGCCAATTGGCCTAACATTTGAAACTACACTAACCTATACTCGTAGATTTCAAGGGCACATGATCTCGTGCTAAACGAAAAAACGTGTATCCTCTTAAGATATATTGCGAAACCTTGATTGTCACTCTAAAATATTACCTAAAACGCTCATTTGAAAGTTGTGGGAATACAATAGTGGTAAAAACAAATACATGAATCGGCATATAACTGACTCTTGAAACTGATTGTTCTGTCCAAAGCTTAGCCACGAGTGCCAATGAGAGGAAAAAATTCTCTATTCATGCAACACAAGTACTGTGAGAAAACGAATGTACAATTTTCTTCCAGAAAATACGTTTTTACACTCATATTAAAATCACGAAACCATTTTTTTGGCAAAAATGTTATCTTGATTTTATTTTATTTGACAGCTTAAATCCCACATTTACAATTCATTCACCATTTCTTTTGTGAATTAAGTACTTGTACCTATTTTATCTTACTAATTAAATATTTTATATTTGGTTTAAATAATTTGGTTTGAATCATTCTGACATCAAGTTTAAATGCACAAAAATTTGTTATGCTTTACTTCAATTTTCCAATAAGGAATGCATGTAACAAATTTTAACAAAATTGATCATTCTTTAGTGTAAATAGTACATTGATGACTCCTTAACTCAATGCAAGATCATTGTTGGCGTTATACAATTTGTCTACGCTCTTTAACTAGTGTGTTTAATTGTTACTATCAATAGTTAATATTACAATTTATAAACT
Source organism: Bilobella aurantiaca (assembly GCA_021029175.1). Classification (NCBI taxonomy): domain Eukaryota; kingdom Metazoa; phylum Arthropoda; class Collembola; order Poduromorpha; family Neanuridae; genus Bilobella; species Bilobella aurantiaca. The sequence continues at coordinate 46,050 of VYYI01000020.1, read as the reverse complement.
CGAAACATTTACAAACTACATTTGAAGTTAGCGATATTCACTGCTTCGCCAAAAATACTTAGCTTGCAGTTTACATTGGTTTGGATAAACTTGACCTGTGCCTGGGCAGCATCTCAACGAAACAATATTTAAAGACAGATTATGAGATACGTTGAGTGGTTCCTAATATAATATAAGACAGACAGACAGCGTTTTACGTAAAAAACTCAGTTTTATTTATTTTAATTCTAACTAAATTTTAATCTTAATTAACTAACTTTTAATTGTTTCTTGTATGGTTTAGTTCTATTCGGCATACATGTAAACCCAAATTAAATGTGAAACTCAATTCCAAGAGTTTAAAGTTCCCACTATTTGTCGATAACAATTAACTAAATTTTGATGTGTTATTCAAGCTTCTTAATTTGTGATTGAATGTTTCCGATTTAAATTTTAAATGTCAGGATTGCTTTAATATATACTAATATTCATTTAGAATCACTATGCGAGTAAGACAAAAGGATCAAATGGCCTTTTATTAATTTTGCAAGCAATGGTACACCTTGTCCCAATGCCAGCCGCTATATTTGAATAAAATTAATCTAACCTGAGTATATGTCAATGCTCTAAAATGGCGCATCTCATTTCTAGTTGTTTGTAGAATTTGAAAGTTAATTCTAATTAGTTGGAGTTAGTGAGCGCCATCTAAAGGCAATTTCCAAAACTATATTTTATTTTTCTTTGGCTTTCGTGTTGTTTGCATTTAGAGGCTTCAACATTAGAGCAGACAACATCTTACTAAAATTTTCAAATTAAAATTTTCTAAAATCTTGTGTTGGTTTCTTTAAGGAATCTGATCAATTTCCTAATTAATTAATAAAAATAAAGTGTCCTGACCCCCGTAAAATTCGATCCAGCGATTTCCAGCGATTCGATTATTGGGAACATTGCTAAACCATATATTCTTAGATTTCTCATTTTTAGAAATTGCACACGTGTTATTCGAGTGTTAGATTTGTAATCTTTCTTCAAGAAAATTCGTCTTGAATCATTTCTTTAACCAAAACTGTAATCAACCTTCCTTCTAACAAATACTTCTATTTGATCTCATTATAATAGGTAACTATGTTTGTTTCATACATATTTTAAACGAAAATGACTTGTTCTAGCATCTACAAATTCCAATGCACAAAAACATGGTTACGCCCATTATTTCAAAAAACAAACTGATGACCTTGTTCAATGCTTGTCATAGTATAAAAAAAATTTAATGGATCTCCATCATTTTGCACCATTCTTTCCTTAGGGAATATTGAAAAAATGTAATTTAGTTGCAAGTGCAAGTAGAATCCAAACCCTGGTCTACGTTCTAAATTTGTTCGTACGCAAACATTAGTGTCGTAAATACTTAAAAAAGCAATTTCTAAACTTAAATTAAAAGAAAAATGAAATAAAGGGTGAAACTTGTGTGGAAGCAATGAAAAAAATATGCAAAGAAAATTTGTTGTATATTTTGCTGGCCTATTTTTTTCGGTTTGTTTATCCACTGTTAGTCCAGTTCCAGGTTTTGTTAATCTTAGCCCAATGTTGGGTCAATGGAAAAACTGTTATGTGAACCTTATATTTTACAAGAACGTTGATGTCAGCTCTACTTATGTTCCTATAGTGATCAATACCAAGCGATTTAATACCTATGAGAACGATACTTCCTGCTCAACAACCAAAGAAAACAGGGTAAGGAAAAATGAGACAAGATTTTCATTTACTTAGAACAATACATGTCCCTATGTTCTGAAAAACTTTATGAGGCGTGGGATAAGATGCCTAGCAGTTATGGGGATATATCCTGATACTGTTGAAAAAGAAGAGGAAGATATCTTCTGGTATTTAGATAAGTTTTGGAGCAGAACTGGATTCCAGTATAACCGTATTAGTAGTTTCATCAAGCAAAATAACGGTATAGAACAGGAACGTATATTCAGCGAATACAATTTTTTCCGACTCATGTACATCTAGCTATTATGATAACCAATGAAACGTTCACTGATAGATTTGAGGAAATATTTGAAGATGGTGCTAGGAATATTTACAAGGAAGAATAGTCGGCATTTGTGTTTCTGCCGATAGTTACTATTGTTCTTGATTGGAGGACACATGAAAAAGGAGATATTGAGGAGGGAGTTAATTGCACAATTGCAATTTCAATGACTCACAATGTTTACTTTGCAGAATATACCGAAAGACTCACAACGAAAAATGGTAAATGTTAGGCTAATTTCTCACATGAACTGGTTTTGGTACATAACATAGTTGGTACAATTTGTTTTATAACTTTTACGGAAACGTGTTGATTATCCAAAAATAATTTGGATTGCTTGGTTTAGCAAGATACAAAACTTATGTATGTTAACACATTTATAGTTATTTCAGCATCAGTGAAACTATAAATAGTCAGCTGTCACTCGTGACTTTTACTTTCTAAACTTGAAAGTAAAATTAAAATTTGAAATTTTTTTTCAGGGCTTAATACAATGGTAGCAACGGTAATTGTTAATGCATTTAAAAAACGCAACGTTACTTTAGCCATCCGTTCAAACCTACTCAATCCAATCAAGCCAAATCAAAAGGTATATTACGTTGGCCTGTTGGCTGTACAAGATGAAGTATCGAAATTTACTGAACGCAGTTTTAATTCAAGTTTCACTTGTTAGGTTAGGTTAGGTCGTCTAAACGATAGACTTGAACTTCTTCCTAATTTACGCACACTTTTATCTCAGAAAAATACTTAGTTTAAAACCATATCGCCAGATTTACATCGGATCGGACTATCTGTTTCCCTCCGTTGCTGATGTCAACCGAGCTGGTATTACATGTTCGGGTCTAAGCAGCAAACTCCGTTTATTCGACTATGTACAACTTTTTACCACTTCTACATGGGTTGTCCTAATTTTATTTAACATTTTACCATGTCTAATTTACTTCGCCATACCCCAATTTGACCAACTTTAAGATATATTACCTTTCCTCATAATTTCAATTTTTGTCGAAGTGTCCTTTGCCGTAAGTGGGCAAAAATTCAAATTGTTTTCGTTCCCACCAATATTTGCCGCCTTTATACTTACCGGTATTGTTCTAAGCAATGGTTATAAAGGCGTTGTTATAACTTCGCTGGTAAAAACTTTTGACAAATCAGGCGTCACATCCCTTGAAGCAGCGCTAGATGTTGGCTACAAAACTGTTACCTTGCCCTATATGGATTATATTAGAAACTTATGCGGTAACTATCCAAATAGTTTAGATACATTGCTAAGGAACGTCAGCATATTTGCAATTGTTTCAAGTCACAGTTTTGTGAACTCGGGTTTATGCAAAACTTGTGCCGACTTCTTAGTTTTTGATGATCGATTTGACCTTCTTGGTGACATTCCACAACCAATTGAATCACGAATGCAGATGTATGAACAGATTTTAGAATCAGAATCATTGAATATATACAAAGGGTCACCTAACAAGAGTCGAAAGGGTCGAATGCTATTACAAATGGCGAAATCCATTATACCTATAACATGTAATCGGTCACTTTTAGAGGATTTATACAGCTGTGATGACGTTCTCTACATCGACTCCTTTGAAGTTGTTGATATGATGGTATTTGGGCACAAATATAATCCCAAATATTCAACACAGCCTGCACCATATATGCTGGAAGACAACACACATTTTCTGAGAAGTACAAAGTGGGGAATTGTCCTCTCTCCGCTGCACTTGGCAAAAGAAGCGCTACGTAGAGATGTATCTGCGTTTTTGGAATGTGGATTTAACCAAAGAATTCAAGAAATTTATAAGCAAAGGAATAGGAATAGTGGAATGAATCTACTAAGAAAGATTTTTGGTTCACTTGAGGATCACTCACAGATACCCAAGGTGTTGAATTTAGACACAAAAATCAGAGTCCTCTTCTATATTTACGGTCTGTCGATAGCCTTATCATTGATTTGTATTTTTACTGAAATTATTCGAAAACGCGTTCATAAAGCTATCAAAAAATTAGCTATTTGCTATTTACCTATCAAAAAATTATTATCAGTGATTTGAAATACTTTTGTTCGGCTTACTTTCGACAATTTCAACATTATCCCAACCAGGTCGTCTTTGTTTCTATAGGTGTGTATTGTTATAGTCACTCTAATTCATTTGCTACTATCAGACTCATGATTTTTTTTTATATTGTGTCCGCAGTGCATCTTGTGTGAATTGTTAATTTGGTGTATGGTATAGTTATGCAAAAAAAATAGGTGCTTTTCCTTGTAATATGTAAGTATAAGGGGTCAATTGGCATTAAATTGATAAAGAAATTTTTTGGTGATATATGAGACGCACATTATAATATTTAGATCTCAATTCCCGAAGCATGACCAAAATTTTCCGCTTCAGAGCATGCTCGGCGTGAGCGTCACTATACTAATTCATAGGTAGTGACGCCCCTCTTATAAATATACATTCACAAAGCTTTAATATTTTTTATATTAAGAAAAATAGCGCTTGCCATATATTCTTATTTAGACTTAGGTTCTAGATTATTGTTTCATTAATTAAAAACAAATGTACTTAGGAAAGTAAGGGTGTTTGCAAAAAAAAATCCATAGCGGCACCAGCAATGTTACTGTAAAATGATGCGTAAATTTGCTTCAAATGTTACAGGTATACAAAATTAGTAAAAATAACAAAATTAGTCACTGATTCATTTATATAGCATAAATTGTGAATATTGTTGAGACAAATCTGAAATAGAAATTAATTGTTGTTTTCTTTGGAGCATCGGTAACAATTGTTTTTATGAAAATTCAGAGCAACATTATACTGCAACTAATTAACTAGCTGAAAATGACCCATTTACTTCAAAATGACAGTTCGAGATTAAATCCTACTTTTACACAAAACGAAAAATGGCTTCGATGAAGGTAAAGGAGTGTTGACATTCCCGCAGAGCGGATGATCAACATGCAAGGAGTGGGAAGGGATGTGGAGAGATAAGGAGCTCATCTATATACTTAAAGCGAGAGAACAGGTATGTGCCGTTGGTCCAAAGATCGGCAGATTTTCATCAGCCGATTGAAGATCGGCAAATTGGCGATTGGCAAATCGGCAATATGGCAAATCGGCAAATCGGCAGGTTGGCAAATCGGCAAATTGGCAAAGCGGCTACTCGACAAATCGGCAGATTGACAAATCGGCAGATTGGCAAGTCGGCAAATAGGCAAAGCGGCTACTCGACAAATCGGCAGATTGACAAATCGGCAGATTGGCAGATCGGCAAATCGGCAGATCGGCAAATTGGCGATTGGCATATTGGCAACTCGGCAGATCTGCAAATCGGCAGATTGACAGATCGGCAGATTGGCAAATCGGCAGATTGGCAAATCGTCAATGCAAATTCGCCAATTTGCCAATCTGCCGATTCGCCGATCTGCCAATATGCCGATCTGCCAATATGCCAATCTGCAGATTTGCCAATCTGCCGATTTGCCATTTTGCTGATTTGCCAATCTGTCGATCTGCCAATCTGCGGGTTTGCAGATCTGCAAATCCGCCAATTTGCCAATCTGCCGATTCGCCGATCTGCCAATATGCCGATTTGCCATTTTGCCGATTTGTAATTTTGCTGATTTGTCATTTTGCTGATTTGTCAATCTGCCGATTTGTCAATCTGCCGATTTGTCAATCTGCCGATTTGTCAATCTGCCGATTTGTCAATCTGCCGATTTGTCAATCTGCCGATTTGTCAATCTGCCGCTTTGCCGATCTGCCGATTTGACGATTTGCCACTTTGCCAATTTGCCGATCTGCCAATATTTGATGTTTGCAATATTTGGCATTGTTGAACGCTTCAAGCGTATCCACTTCGTATGAGTTTTTTATTGCTCAGGATATATATCATCCCCATAAAATTTTTATTTGCGATATAATAATTAACGCTAACTACTTTTATACTGCTAATAAAAATGCTAAGGTCAGTGTTTCAGCCTCTGTCCTAAATGATGATTCAACCGCAAAGATCTAAAAAACGATTATTTTGGGCAACCAGTAACCAGCAGCGCCTGGATTTTCGTATCCTTTCAAGGCTTCAAGATGAGCTCAATTTCATTTCCCTTCTTGCAAATTTGCCACAGAGAGAGATCAGGATCACTTTATAATAATAGCGTCCATTTTAAAAACAAGAAGATTCTACTTGAAGAATTACCGTCAACAGCACGTTCACTCATTCTGGCATGCACTGTCCGTCCGTGAATGGTAGCGACAGGCTGAAGATGAATTTCCGCTCTAAATCGTATTTGTCACAAACAGTGTGTCGCAAAAATTTTGACTAAAAAAAATCATCTTTTGCGACACGACTGCATCAGAAACAACGCACAAAGGACAAACTTCACTTTTTAAATTGCATGCAGTTTAATAGCCATTTTTCAAGTGCGGAAAACCGCACTAATTCTTTAGAGGGCTAATGAAATGAAGTCGCACGGCAGCTTTTACAATTAGAAAAAAGCGATTCTCAATGTCGAAAGTGTGCGGGCAGTTAAGTCATCGTAAATTGTAATTCCCTTTGATAGGTGCTAAAATCCAATGCTAATTGTTTTTTATGCTAAATTGAATTCTTCAAAATAAATTGGGTCATCCTGTGCATAATTTTTAATTTAGGAATGACACTTGGGTTGCCAATATCACTTGTGGGCGATCTTGCCATTATTGCGTGCCTATCAAATGCGATTGCTAAGATGCGCTCATCATCACGTATCCGCTGCCACGCTTCTAATTTGTGGTCCATTTGAACAAAGTGCAGAACTAATTCAAAAGGTGACATTTTTTGCACAGCGTGAGGCTAAAAGGTTTCGTCTTTGATTTAATGAACCTAAAAATCCTAATTTATTGTCATTTTTTTTTCAAATAATAGTTATTCTGCAATTTATTGGGTCAATGTCAATCACGTCTTTTCCTTGTTCTATGAAATTAACTTTTGATGATTGAAACTTCACTCAGGAGTGATTTGGCCAGGTTAAGTCAGTTAATTTTCCAATTAGTTTTTTTTCTCTACTTTGAACAATTGCCTTTCGCCGATGTTTAATTCAGAAGAATTATTAACAAGAAAACGACTTTTCTACGTGGTAGACGTGTAACTATCAATAAAAATGGAAATTGACAATCATGCAGAAACAGTGTAATTCTCTGGGTCATGTGTGTCATTCTCCTTCTGCACTTGTACTTGACCCATAATTTAACGAGAAGAGGTAGAAAATTATTTAAGGGAATGCATCATCATTTACGAAATCCATGACGTCTTTTAAAATTTGCTAAAAATTAGAATTTTGTTTGCAATTCATTTTGTTTCGTTTGTTTTTTGGTCATGTCAAGCCCTGACATGGACACAAAGTGTAATCAAGCGTGAAAATTCTCTGATCGCACAATGGACGCTATCATATTCAGATCAGGTAGGTTTTAAAGATTTTAGCAATTAGCGAGGCGAGGCCCAGGAAATTATCAAATTCAATACAAAAGCTTTCACTTGATTCTGCACAACTTCCGTGTACTCATATCGTTCATGCCATGTAACAAAGTGAACAATACAGCAATGTTAACAACCAACAATCAATTGCGCTCACTTGGCAGGTGTCTTGCTCTATATTCGAATTCTCCCGCTGGGCTGTAAGCGCACGACTCTAAAAAAAACTTCCTGTTGCATCTAAAATCTATAACTTTGAAAACGGTTTTAGTTATATATTTATATGAGCGCAAACAGTTTCGCTGTAGATAAACTATTGCTAAATACTTAAAGTATTATGCGTAAAATTGAGCTTGTAAATATGGCGTGTTCCTTCGGCGCAATGAAATTCGTTTCAGTTTCTGAAATTTTGAAATTAAGTCCAAATTTTACTCATCCTTGACAGTTTTTTGTTTGTCAAAATACTGTCAGACAGGATGAGATTTCAACACATTTTAACGCTCAAATCGGAACCGTAAATTTACATCAAAAATCCACTAAAGCTTTGTGGAACATTTCAAAATAGACTTTCACGCAATATAATAGGGAACTTCACTTTATGTACAACTTGTGTACTTAAAATTTTTTTTTTTTTAACTAAAACAAATCAAGTTTATGCTTTATAGGCCTGATCGACTGCACGTGAGCTTATAGTTTCAGTGAAGATTAACAAACAGTACCATAGGATTTTGGTGCTTACAATGAATAATTATTTGGACGAGGAGAGATCTCACGCGTGAAAACTACTGTTCGCATTTAGATTTTCAAATTTCTATTTTCACGTTTTCACATTTTGGGGCTAAAAAGGAAGGTCAAAGGTCAACATTGCAAAATTTTGAATTGATTCTTTGAAGCGTAGCTCTTGTAGCAGTGTTTTGAATTGGTAATGAAGATGTTTTCTGTATTGAGAGTGAAGCGGGACTCGAGTGCCATTTAGACCGGAGGGGATACTTTTAGGTTTGTGAATCTGGGCACGGCGATATGCAATTATAATGCAATTGTCGAGAATAATGCAAAGGTAACAATGGCTTGGGAAAGTGGGAGATGCAGATCGGAATGTGGATTTCAAGCGAATCTTCCTCCATTTCCAACATGAAAAAATTCAGTTACAAAAACCGCAAGACTCGCATTTTATCATTCTTTTGTTATTCACTGGGCATAATTATTAGAATCATTGTGTAATTTCATCCCCGGGACTTTTTTTTTGGAAGAAAAAAAATAAAGGACGTTTGCAAGGTTGCGAGATTTGATGATTGGTCCATTTGCATTTGTTATGCAATGCTGAGGGTCCAGGAATCGAAATTGGTAAAGCTAGAGATCTGCGGTTCTCTGACTTGAATTGTAGTCACGAAGTTTCTGGAAGTCATTTTGAAAAATATTCCAACAACATCTCCAACTGCTTTGTGATCATTAAAATCATTTCCATTTTCCTCTGCCAAAATTAAACAAAAAGAAAAACTATTAATATTTTGCAGCATTTTGAAATCAGAGAATAAATCTGAGTTTCTTCAAGCAAAAAATTTACTTTTACTTGTCTAAAACTTTTACTCGTATTTGCGTATAAGGTTTACATGAGGTAAATAGTTAGAAAATTGTTAGCAAATAGTTAGCATTATTGTTGTAGTCAACTTTCAAAATTAAGGTAAGTTAAAAGCTTTACTGTAAGTATATGATTTCAATTATTTGTAAAATAGAAGAAGTAAACCGGTCCAAAAGCACGCGTAAGTAGCGTATTGAACTAATGCAAATGATCTCCACGAATAAAAACCAGGAAACCAATTTTTTCTTGTTGGGGTTTATCGAATTTTTAGTGGGAAATGGCCAGGGGGGACCTGGGTCTTTAGGACCATCATTACTTTCCGTTTAATTAAAAATTAACAAAAACTTGGAAACACCGTTTTTGGTTTTGTGGGTCATTGAACTTAGGGGTAAAGGGTCAGAGGTTGCCTGGGTCTTTGGTACTCTCATAACTTTCCATTTTAGGCAAAATATGAAAAACCTAAATTTCGGTTTTGGGGGTCAATTTCCGAGTCAAAATGAGAGGGAAGGGTCAGAGGCCCATGACCAATCTTCGAATTAGAATTGCCTATTGACCATTAGAAAATTCTCCCGGAAACACTTTAAAAATGTCAAAGCGTTCGGGAGTTATGGCCCAAACAGGCGGACCGACAGACAGACAGAGCGTTCCCATAAAGTAGCTAATTAATACGCTGCGTAATAAAGTATGAATTCGGAAAATAATTGTCATATAGGAAGGAATTGGAAATCACGGCCAAATGTATGGCTATAACTCGTCGAAATTCGAATTTCATAATTTTATTATTTTGTAATATCCTACTTCAAATCTGTGTGCTTTATGGATGGGCGATGGGTGTTTGTTATGAATGTTCTCTGGAAAACGCCTTGTGAGTTTCCTCCAGCACTGTTGGCTTTTGGTGTGTATCATTTGCATAGGGATCGAAGAATGGACAGGTGGAATTGGGAGATTTGTGCAATTTTACCTGTCCATTTTCGTTTGCGTCGTCGTTTTGAAGGAAGGCGTTGGTTCGAAGTAATGCTGAAATAAATTCTTACCTTGGCAATACCCCACATTTTCCCATGGGTTGTTAGTTTCATCAAGTTCTTCACACAGGAAGGACGCTCTCTCGCAACAAAAATACAACGTTCACTTTCAACCGACCGTGTTACCGCTCAAGAAATCTTAGAACAAGAAGTCCTCATTCTCAAAAAAAGTTTTTGGTTCCAAGTGAATTTCAAAATTAGTTGGACTCGTTTTTTGGAAAATTAATAATTGGATCTTTTTGGAAGGTAGTTGGAACTTTTTTTTAATTTTTTTTGAAGTGTGAGATGGGAACTAGCTTAAAAACGGAATTATTGTGGTAGTGAGCCGGGGTGTTTTAATTGTCCCAAGATTAAAAATCGAAAGTTAGTTAAGATATGAGAAACTAGTTAAATTTTCGTTAAGTTCTGTATTTTCTGCATTGGGAATGGACGAGGTGAATCTTATTTTATAAGAGAAATTGTAGCTAGAAGCATATGCAGATACACCTGTCCCCATGTCAGACTTGATTTGTGCTGTACATATGAAGGAGGAATCATGTTAATTAGGTTGTTGTGCCACTGGGTTATTGCTCCAAGTCAATGCAAAAAATCGTTTGCTTAAATGTAAGCAAAGGTACAACTAAGACAAAACTAAGAAAATCCAGGTGAAACTTATGTAAATTCAGGTGAAACTTTTGAGACTTTACAACTGGAACAGTAGACTAAAGTAAAAATAGAACTTGACCCTATTTTCTTTTTCAACAAAATAAGCAGGAGTTTTTGAACAGTTTTGTTCGCATCTCTCTCAGCAGTCAGAAATGATGAAAATTATAAAAAAAAAATAGTGTGACATCAAAAGGGCTCTACTAGTGGGCGTAAAGCTTCATCAAAAACATTTTGAAGAAATCTTCACTTCCTTTCTTCTGGTATTAAGCATTTATTTATGCAACTTCGACTTCATTGTTCACTTTAGGTGGCTCATGATTATCAAAGAGTTTAAGTTTATAATTTAAGCGTTTTCGAAAAGTACTACATAAAAGATGGGGATGAATTTGATGGTATAAATTTTTCAACTACTGCATTATAAGATGGATGTCATCGTTTTCATTGACTCTCGTTTTCGTTGGAGCCTCCACTGACACCAATAGGAACCGGTCCTTCTTTTTCCTTTTCATTAGAAACAAGGTAATTCTCAAATTCTTAGGCCGTAAGTGCATTCACAATGAAATGGAAAGCGTAAGCTGCATTTCAAGAGGGAAATAACAATAAAGGACTTGTGGAGATGAGGCTGATAATTTATGCCAGTGAGGTTAAGGACGTACAATAATTTGGAAGAGGATAATTGTACGATTTTTGGGATCGTTTATGTAGCTTCTTGCAATATGGTATTCCCCCAAAAGTGAACAACTACTGCCATTTTTACGTTAAGTATTCACTATTCCTAAAAGTTTTGCATTTTCACTTACTCAAGTCAATTCCCTCGATCCTCAAAATTAATTTCACCAATCACGACCTTCTTCAAAGATTTTTTGAGAAGCGATTAAAAATTACTGTTTTGTGAAAGTGCATTGTATTATGTGCTGGTAGGAGAACGATCTACTAGTGGTCAATATTATGCATTATTATATTCGTGAATAATATTGGAAATTTTTCACCAACATTCATGAGTTCGCAAATTCGTTTTTATAGGCCAAACGAGCCCGTGCAGGAGAGAATTTTTATATTATTTTTTGGGTATTATGCTTCGGCCGACTGGTTTAGGTAGTTTTTAATTACATTACACCTTACGTTTTTCATACTGTTGCTCTTTCCAGAGCACAACAACCTGGAAATTATAGTTGTCAATACTTAATTGTTAATTATTTAAGTTGTTTTAATTGGAAGGGCTGGAATTTGGAATGTCGTTGTTCTTTGCCCTTACAATTCCTTAAAATGGTCGTTGAATATACAATTATCAATTGAACTGTTACGTTTTTGCTTCGTTTCCAAATGAGCATAAGTTGCTTTGCGCACAACAATTCTGAAAACAGATCACGCAACAAACAAAGCAAAAGTTTCTTACTCTTATGTTTCCAACAAGTAAATGAAATAATGAAAAATTGTTCATTCTGGTTCATGTCGTTTTTTCAAAGCAAAATGAAGTCATGACTTGGAAGTGATGAAGTTGTTTGCTCTTCCTGAGCAATTATCAGTTTACACAAAAAAAAAGTCTAAAACAAAGGAGCAACATAATCTCTGTCCAGGTTTAAAGAAAAGATTTTTTTTTCATAGTTCACTTTTGTTGAAACAAAAGGGGGATTTTTTTGAAAGCTAATAGATTCCGTTTGATATGCAAATATCGAATTTTTTAAGATCATCCGCAAGCTCTACTGGAACATTTGCAAACATATTTTATTATTTTTGTTTCGAATTAATATGATTCTCGAAGTGCTTGTAGCCCCGCATCTCTCAGGTAAATTTTTCTGTAATTAAGTCCAAGGAAATCAATCATGCTAGGTCTCATTTTTCCTACTTTTAATTAACTTTGGTATTAGCGCAAGCAAGGTGTATTATGATAGACTTTTTGCAAATGACTGCACAGAGAATCGATTCACTAAAGAAATCGCACTAACGTGATGCTCCTCATAAATCAAAGTTGCTGTTCATTTGGGATGTGACAGGTAGTGAGCGAGTAAAAATAGACTTTAAATTTCCATTAGCCTTCTGCCGCTGCCCCTTGTCAATTTGCCAATTTATTGCGCAAAATTTCTGATGAAGCAGAATAGTGCTCGTTCAATGGTGCAGCATGCGATTCCCAAAGCACTACATATACGGTTGAACTAGATTTTGGGTGGAGATTTTTTAAAGTTGCGCAAAGGCTCTCGCCTCACTTCCCTCTTCCCTTCATCAATATTATTACAAAGACGTCTCTTGATAATTGATTGAGGCCCTGCATTGAAAAGACTTAGAACAAATCAATCAAGCCTTAAGAGACCTTCCTCGCAAAGTTCCTCTTAAGGGACAAGAGCAGGGCGTTGGCCGAAAATGGTCCATTTTCGCCACAAAGGGACCCTTGGAGGTGCTTCGCTGTGTCTTAAATGACGCTTATGTGATCTTATCAATTGCAATCACAGTATTCTCAGGCTCGTCGGCAATTTACGACTATAATTCAAAATTTGCACGCCTATCAAGCACAAGAGAACTGCCAATTGCAATGCACTAAAGTTTTCTGAAGACTTTTTTTTTTGCAATTTTGTTTAGCCCAAGGAGTTCTGATGAAGGTCTGAAAATGAGTGCACGGAACCAAAGTGCATCAATTTGCACCGACCGATTTTGAAAGGATAAAAGTTTTTATATAGAAAGTAAATTTGAAGATTGGAGGTAAAAGTGGAGCAGGGCAGTGAAATCAAGGAGGTCATTCGTTTGCTTTTGGCATTTTTGGCAAAATTATACAAAACTGTAAACTGTTTTGTTTCTTTGAAATTATGGATGAGAGTTACGCAAAAGGGGGATGACAAGGGATAATTTTGTCCTAATTTGGAACATGAGTTATGAGATTATAAAGAGACTCTTGATTTAACATGCTTGCCAAAAAATTTAGACAGAAAGGCCAGTTTTTGGCACATTATTGAGGGCAAAATTAGTCCAATTAGCAATACGATCGGTGAGGTAAATGAAGACTTGAGAGGCATTAGATAGGCACTGCCAAGTTGTCCATTTCCAATTCGTTCCCCATTGTTAGGGGAAGGTAAGAAAGTGAAAATATATTTTCAATTTTCAAATTGTCCAAATTAGAGCTTATGAGAGCTTTGCTTATTAATTTTCTAGTCAAAAAATATGCGTGCATAAACTCTAGACAAAAAATCGACGATGAGAGCGGTTAGTTCACGCTATTGGAAAGTTTGACGGAAATCAGTTAATTAAGAAAAAATTAAATTTATAAGTTAAGTAAGTTACATAGTAAGTTGTAAAAAAGCTGATAAATATAGGACTAAATTTATAAGACGCAACCTTGCCTTTTGATTTTGATGACTTCACGATTGAACTACTTACGTCAAATATTTTAGATTTGTGTTTTGAGGTAGATTGTGAATTGTGACACACGCTGCTTTTCAAGATCAGATCTAATTGATGTGCTTTTGTGTTTTGTATTGTTGTTATTGATTGTCGCGTGGTGGTCTAGACCTTCCTTTGTTAGCAAACTTTTAGTGCAATCCCGTTCTAATTCACCCACTAAACTTAACTCCTGCATCGTCATTCCTATTAATTCAATTCCTTAACAGCTCAAAATGGCTTCTCATTAAGCGAAAACGCTCCAAATAACCTTATAACGTTTTAGCTAATCCAAAAATGAGAAAGTTCACCTTGTTCTACGTTAGGATGTGGTCACAATTGGCGAATATGCATGTCCTAAATCTAGAACTTGATTTTTTTTTACGCCAAAGACGCTCCAGTTCAATAAAAGTCTAAATTTAATTCACTTATTTAAAATCAAAATTTCACTGCGTGACAATTAGACAAAAAAAATCGAACTAATTCCTTTGCTTTTCTGTGTAAAACTGGAGTCAAACAAATTTTGACTTTTGCGATACTTGGAAACTAGGATTTATGTTTTAAAGATTGAATGAAAAATCAATAGTTGCTGATTTTCGGGTTAATAATTAACATCACAATTATTTTAAATACCAGGTCTTCCAAGTAATGTGATTCTAAACGCTAATTTATAATTTTTGTCTTCAAAAGTTTTATTATTTTTATTAAAACAAAATAGTAGAGCTGTGATTGATTTTTAGCAGAGCCCTGCATTTCTTTTTTCAAAGGAAAAGTGAAAGTCATTTGAAAAAAAAAAGGTTTCTATTTTAACACCAAAGGTTGAAATTGCTGCGTCAAATCTGAAATTGGCTTGATCTATCCTATCCCTTCATTTCACGACTCCAATTTAGAATTCTAAATTCTATTGTTTGAGAGGACATGAACTTTTCCGTTTATAATTAGTCACAGGTAAAGTGTCACTCTGATGACAATTGCACTCTTCTTTTCTTGCTCTGACCAATTTAAACTTTTTAAAATTTGGTATATACCAGATCTTCTGGATGTACAATTTGTGTATCGTCCAATTTTCGCAATCCCAATCGATGCTCTCCATTGTTTTAGATTCACTTTTGCCTGTCTGCATGCCTGACGATTAGCTAATTGATCAAGGCTTTTCTTCGGCATAATTTAGTTTTTTAGGCCTCTACTAATCTGACGTCGCTGCAAAGTTCATGATTCTGCATAAATTGGAATCTTCCAATTCACTTTTAATGGATGAAATCCAAATTGCATTGTGGAAGAAACAAAACGTTGAGCTATCAGGGATGGCCCTGATAATTCATGCTCTAATTGGAAGGTCGAGATCCTGATTCATACATTAATTGAGGTTCAGTCTACCTTAAGATACCTTTAGATTTTGAAACCTCGCCATTTCATAGTCAGGTTTCTAGCTAGGTTTCTATTTTGTTCATTGGGTTATAAATATGGTCCGATGTCGGGCCTTTTGCGCGGCGCGGAGATGACGCTTAGCTTTACAAAAATTGGGCAATTGTTGACGAGCGTTTGAAGACCAGCAAAAGTTGAGGGCTTGGGAATGTTTTGAGGACTTCCTCGAAGGAGAGGGGTAACTATGACGCAGAGATGGCAGATCCAAATTTCATTTTTCAAGATCCCTGTCATTTTCTTGTCCTGCTGAAGTGCAGTATAATAGTAGTGCTTCAAATCAAATAGACGGTGAGTCCTTCTTGTTCAATTAAAAATCATGGTGAACCAGATTTGGGTCCTGCAACAAAGAAGTTATTGACGACTCTCCTGTTCTTCTAACCATTTTATTGGGCTCGTGTTTTTTGTAAGAATAGTGCGCTAGTATGTGATTAAGTGCAAGGAACAATTAGCCAAGTCGAGCTTCCACTTAACGATCAAACTTAACCTTCTAACTACTCGAAACAAACACTTACGAAGCCAAATGCTAATGATCCCACTCCAACTTACGTGCTGGCTCGACCAACGCTTCATTTAACCGTTGCACTCGGCCCCTATTCTTCCAAATCTTAACTAATTAACTTTTCCCTTACACACCTTTTCTTTTGCGCAATGGCCCAAACCATCCATTATAAATCTTCATTTTCTAATTTAATTATAATCTAGAGGAGAGTGTTTCCATTTTGCGCAAAAGCAATAACGTCCTTGCCCTGGGCATCGGCTTCTCTGCCCTTGTATCACTCCAACAACCTTTTTTTCATTGTATTTTTTCATCTTCGCCAAAATAATGCATGACGTTGAAGATATTTGGCTTGAATTCGTTTTGATCTTGACAGGTTGTTGCTAATGCTATGCAGTTTTCCAATAAGTAAAAACTAAATTTTCTTGGCCACACGGTTTGCTTTTTACATGGATTGAAACGCCCTTTGTGGTTGAGGTTCGTAAAAAAATATTAGTTACAAATATAAGCTATTAAACCTAAAATACAAAAATACAAATTATTACATTCACATATTTCGGAGTTATACAACTAAACGAATATTGCAAAATTCATTTATTTTTCATTCATATTATTTTTAGCTTTAAGGTTTGAAGTGTATGAGAAGAACACCAATTAAAATGGGCTAAATTTGAGTTGATTATTCTAACTTTTCTTAAACGTATTTAAAGATTTTTGTTCTTTTTTCAATTTTTTATGCGTCACGCAATTTGGAAGCAGTTGTTTCTTTTGCAAATTGAGGTCTTATATGGCTAGGATTAGCTGGTTTGGAGGTGATTGTCCATTGAATTGACACCTTCTGACTTTGATTTTGCGAAACATTCATCTTGTAAGCCATGAAAATATTTTAAAGGGCGAGAGTACTCAAAGGGCTTTGAAAGTACCTCTAGCTGTCACTGTGACACTTAAGGCACTTCTGAATACGTTCTTTATTATTTTGATATGCAAATGCCCCGTGTACTTGAGCAAGGGAGGCTTAGGAAGACACAAGAGGATCCTTAAGAGCTAATTAACTTTTAAAAACGCGCGCTTAAACTTAAGACTAAGATTAATCTTATCCCAATCATATTCCATTTCAATAAGCATCGACCTCCGCAGCATCAGTACATTTACACCTTCTACATCATAAGTCTAGTATTAGGCACAGAGTGCAGCAGAGCCAATGACCGTGTCCAACTGTCACCTCTCCACAATTAATTATTGTCTTTGTTAATTGAGAAACGAGAATCTGAAGTGCTTTTATTTTTATTTCTCTTTTCAGAAGCACCGTGGACCGAACTCCGGCGCAGCGTTCGACGACCATGATCTCACGGCGTCGTATTCTGTCTAGGTCACGTGACGACCTCAACCTTCCAGAAGCCCCTACTGAAGAGGAAGATGTCTGGTTCACAAAAGACAAGCTACTTAAGGTAAGCACAATTTTTTTCAAAATTACATAACTTTAAATTGCTTGTAGAAAAGAAAAAAGTTTTTTGTTCTAATATATTTCGAGCCTTTAGACTTTGAGTTTCCGCAAAGCACACATTCTTTTCTAATTTGGATTGCTTCGTTCAATATTTCAATTTTTGTTACATATAGAGGTGAACAATTTTATATTTGAAACAAACGGAGGCAAGATTTTTTAATTTCGATATGCTTTTCCATAGTTGTGTCTGAAGTGTCAACAGTTGATAAATGCTGTTAATTTTTAATTTGCAATGGTTTGAATTCGTTTTGAATTCACAATTAGAGCAGTTGGTGCGCATTGTTTGTGCCGCTCTGCAATATGTGTTGATGATGATGATAGGAAGATAGGATGCTTTTGTAGAAAGAAATGATGAATCGTTCCTTAATCGCTCCCTTATCAACTCCGTGTGATCTATTCATTCACTTTCCTTCACGACCAACCACCCAGAGCAGTAAAGGCGAAGAACGGACGCCCACCTATGGTGACTTCCACAGGCGATTCAAACGAAACGTTTTCTAAAATTTCTCATTTTTCATTTTTTATCCCTCTGGCCATTACAGCCCAGTGACATTTCTAAACGTTTGCAGAAGTGTTCCAGCAATCTAAACTTCCCATTGTATTTTAGGGTAGTTGGCCCAAAAACTTACGTTCTGTGTAAATTTTAAGATTATTCAACGCAACGCGTTTAATTTGCTGCTTTTTTTTGCATTTGCAACCTGCAAGAGCAAGGACAATTTTGAGAGGAATTTTTTTTTTGTTTTGGACCGCGCGTGCCCAGAGGGAAAAGCCATTGTTCTGGCGCTCAAGTGTTCTGCGCGGCAAAGATGTTAGGCATGATAAATGTGCTGGAGATTGCTCAGATAATGTTTTCACAGCTTCCCCGTGTCGAACAAAGAAGAAGACTACAAGAGAGAGGGCAGGGCACTATTAATTTTTATGAGGAAATTGTAGATCTGAGGATGCTTTAGGTTAACGTATTTTTAAGTGTTGGGCAATTTAATTTTTCCCTCCTTTGTGCTATAGTCGGAAGTGTAAAGACGGAAGGAGAAAACAAAGGAAGGAAGTGCTCAGTGTCATGGATGAAAGTTGCAAAGTTTGTGAGCACGTTGTAGCAGTAGGAGTACAAAAAAAAATAGACAGAATTCCTTTTTTTGCGGGAAACGTTTTTGCGGAAATGCTGCGCCGCCACCTCAATTTGACACATAATTTTTGCTGAGTTAAGTTTAGGGCTTGAATGATTTTGGGTCTTTGGGTTAGATGCACTCACACACGTCCACTTTACTATGGGTGAGAGAGTTTTGGAAGCATTTTAAGTTAGCGCTCAGCGCTTACCGCTTCTGACTGACAGTCATTCTCAATGTAATTTAGGTCAAAGTATTTTGATGCTGAAGATTCTAATCGTGCCCAACAGTTTAAGGAGTGTTCTAAAAGGGTCTTTAAGACAATGATACATTATAATCACGCTTGATCAGACGTAGGCTTCACATGTGTCATGCCCACATGCTCTAAAGCCCTGTACACACACGTCGCTTTTGACGCAAGTCCGCACCTTTCATCTCCAGCGGCGAATTTGACAAGATATTTCAATTGACTGCTGTATTTGAGAGAGGTTTGTGAGCCGTATTTGAAATCAACAAATATTTCGTTTCGAAATAAACTATGAAATCGTATTGTTATATTTGCACAAAAAAAACTGGCTTAAGAAGATTTGAAATGTTACGTCCGATTTATAAAGCATTTTATATTTTTGCTACTTTCTATGTAACACATCAATATTAAAATTAAAATTATATTATTTGATATTTTCTAAATAACATCAATATTAAATCTAAAATAAACACAAAACACTTGAAAAGTCACCTGAAGTATAACCCTTTGCAAATAAATAGACACAAATTTACTAATATTTTTTTTTCTATTTTTATGATGTAATTATGTTTTTGTTGGTAATATTTGCGGTTTTATAATGTTCTTTATGTTGCAGAAATTTGGTAAACCGTGAGAAGCTCTTTTTTATTAAAATTTGGGCCAAAATTAGGCACGTTAGGTATTTGGCTTGTAAATTTAAATCTGTCCAATTTGATTTTCATTGTTCATAGATTCCTATTAGGATTTGGTTACAATTTATAAGTTTGATTGGAATCGCAATTGCAGATTTGGCAGGCTAGGAAATTTCAATTTAAAATGCTTCTTGCCACATCATCTCCTCCCAATTTAACATCGATTATTGTAGAACAACTGTCTTTTCAATGGTATCAATACTACCTCTTCAAAAATCGTCTTACATAATCTGCAGTCAAACTAATGGTTAGAAATTATGTCCATGTCTAAAAGAAAAAAAATAACGTCTCAGTCTGTGGCAAATTTAAAATTGAATAGCCTCTCTCCTCCTCAACATTTTCCGATTCATCATCATTTATCCTAATTAAGATGCGATGGTGATATCATTGGAAATCAATTGCAAGGCAAGGTGTATGTCCTCAGCACTAACAACATAATTCCCGTTGTCAATCTCGTGGTGAAGTAACAACGTTTGCAAATAACCTTCTTATTCCTACGGCGGCGCAAGATGCTAAGGATGACATTTGAGTCCTGCAAATATGAGTCACTAGGACTATTTCATTGTTAAGTGCACAATGAACAAGTCTCCATTTTGTTCGGTCTACTTCCTTTAATTTGCAATTACCTTCCGAAGAGGACTTCAATATTGCCTTCTACGAAGACTGATTGAATTAAAAGTAATGTCAGGGCGGGAAAGTTTAAGAGAAGCAGAATAATATGGTTGCAGGAAGCGTCATTTAAGTTCCATTGTTATACTTTCTTTGTTATTGTTGTTGAACGCTAAAATTGATCCTGGGAATGCTTTAGTGCATAGGTCCTTTTGTATAGCGGTCTATTCAAAAATCAGCGTGGGAAAATTTGCGAAGGTGTATTTGCAAGAAAAGTCAGCGGGCTGGCGTAGGAGGGTGGGCAGAATTCCCTTGCATCATCGGAATTTTTGCACGCATTTTTGCATCAATTGGATTTAAAATGCTTAAGTTTAAGTTGAAATAGATTTTTGCGCAACTTGGCAATGTGTCCTTTTTTTAAAGGAATTTTGCAAGGCGCTGGGTGGCAAATGCTTTGGGAGCTGCTGCCTGATGAGCAACAAATTGGCACATTAACTAATCAATTTTGTTTTCCCTTAACGTTACACTTGACTTTCGACATAAAGTATGAAGTTAATTAGCTGTCTACCGGTGGCTTGAGTTTCAAAGTTGTCAGATTTTGACGACTGGTTCTGCATAACGCATCATAAAATAAGCGTATTGTGCGGAGGTGGGTGCTGAAACTACGAAGCAGAGTTAATGCAATCCAGGAAAGTTAACTTTTCCTTTACTTTACTGTCATTTGAAAAGTAGTCAAGGGCCTACTTTTTTTAGCGTATTTCGATAGGAAC
Organism: Bilobella aurantiaca; assembly: GCA_021029175.1. Taxonomy (NCBI): domain Eukaryota; kingdom Metazoa; phylum Arthropoda; class Collembola; order Poduromorpha; family Neanuridae; genus Bilobella; species Bilobella aurantiaca. Next base: position 25,121 of record VYYI01000020.1, on the reverse strand, counting down.
TTATCCGAACTTCATCTTATAATTATCCAGTCGGATAGCTTTTCTTTTTTTCATTTTTTTTTAATATTTGTTTTAAATACGGTGCCCCGCTGGTAATGAAAACTACTCTAACCTGTCTCGAAACGCACTTTGTGAATCTTTTTTATGATTGATTAAATCCCCTTAAACTCATTTTTTTTGCAAAAAGAAATAAGAAAGTTGTTCCAGGAAGGAGAATGGGGATTGATGGCGTGAGAATGAGTTTTTCTAAAAAAAATATCTTCTTAGAACTTGTTGTGTAGGGTGCTAGAAGAGAATTAGCGACAGAAATTAATGGATTTTGTTGGGGTTTAGAAAAATAAATCAAGGATTTGAATTATGACCACATTAATCATCTCTTAGCTTTTACGCTTTTTCTTAAAAAAAATCCAGAAGGTGTGAATTTCTTTTGTGAAGAAATGCTCAAAAATCTTGTACCATTTTCTTATTGTCCGTGCTGTGAATGATTGCCTTTTTACATTTAGAAGTCAAAAGTAAAAATTTCAACAATAAAAAAATTGTTTCCTGTCACCAAAAATTATGTAATAGTATTGTTTGTTTTTGTCATGTACTTTTAAACTACTTGAAAATTTACGGATAGTAAAACGAAACACATTTACTAAATAATAATCGTTATTAGTATAGCATTTTCTGAGGTTTTTCGAATTTTAGCAATATTTGTTTCAATTCTCGAGAGTCATTGATGAAAGACAAGTTTTTACTTTTCATATGAAAATGTCTTTGGATTTGCCAAAGGAAATGAATTAAAGAAATTAATGCTAATGCGTTTTTTGGCAGGCTTTGGAAAAGTTTATGAATATATCCGGGTTTTTTTAAGTCGTGGTCTCGCATGATTTGATACCTGCATTTTTTAAAAGGTCATCTGACTCAAGCAATCTGTCAAGTGAATTAATGGATTGCATAATATTTTGCACAAGAAAATTAATCAATTCAAGAGTCACAGGTCATTGCCCTTTCTCTAACCACGTGCAGTTATGATCAACCAATTATTCGTTGGTACTTGTAATTAAAAATATAAAAACTACAAGTTATATTCAAGTTAGTCGTGAAGACTTAAAGCTCTCCTTATTTTTTAGTACTAAACTTTGTAGGGTAGGATGAATGTTTTATTCTTCGAAAAGTGAACTATATTTTTTTGATGCTTTTCCCAGGCCCTTTTTTTTCTTTTGTCAAGTATTTTGAAAAGTAATTATTTATACCTGCTGACTCGAGACGCCTCAATATTTGATGCTATTCTTCCTGGAGAGCCAAATGGAAGCCCTGGAGACAAATAGTGTCATTTGAGCGCACCCCAGGGTAACTTTGTACACCTCCGCCTAATTTTGTTCACTCACCTGTCTAATCTCCATCTCACTTTGCATCTTCTTGATTGAACGCTCATTTTCAAAACGCGTAGCACGTAAGGCTCATTAGGCCTTTCGAAACCCTCTTTGAATAGCATGGGTCTAGCCGCCAAATTTTAAAAATTTCCGGAGGCTATGCGACGACAACAAAATAAAATTGGTGTTCTTTTGAAAGAAATAGCATCTTCATCAAACGCTTATGGTAAAAAGCGGCTATAGTCTCCCAACGAAATTGTCCTCTAGCTTCAACTAACAAAATCATCTCTGAGATGAATATGACTTTAATAATAACCATTATCATAACCAATGCGTTCCATTGTCTTTTGAAATTGACGACAGGTAAAAAAGACTCTGAATTTGGGAATCTTCCTTTCTGCTGCGTCACGACAAGTATGTGCTAATTTTAGGGGTTTTAGTTCTCTTGCACCGAGAAAGATTTTTGACACCTTGTCAATGTTAGCTAGGATTTTTTTTTCGAATTTTTTTTTCTGCAAGCGCTTGCCTGTCCATTCAGATTTCCCAGCCATTGTTAGGATGAGCCGCTAAATTGATGACAAAAGGAGGCTGTAAATGACTGTTGAGACAAATTGAGGAGAGACATTTATCTTGAAAAGAAGATTTGGTGAGAGATCAAAATGGTGGTGATGATGAGCGTTAGGGAGACAATGCTTTACGGAATTTGTACTGTTGCCATTTGTTGGATTTTGACATTGTTTCGCAGCGACCTTGGGAACCGGCCTTGCAGCAGAACTTGGGTTCAATTGACGGGTTAAGAGGAGATGAGCCTGGTAAGTTAGGGGCTTTCAATGGAATAAATTCAAAATTCCATCATCTTGCGAGCTCAAAATGAAAGATTTTCTTAAGTAATCTCGGCTTTTTCAACGAAATGCGTGCGAGCAACGAGCAGAACTGCCTAAAATTTTAAGCTTAAAATCCGCTAACAGAGAGGCAAAGAGGCCCAGGATTCGTCATGCATCAGTAAGAGCCATCATCCATCACTGGAAATTTTTCCATGCCAAATTTTTTACCACTTCCAATTTTTTTTTCAATTCCCAGGCAAAGTGTCAATTTTCAATGGCAATCCAGCATTTTTTCGAAATTCGTGAACAAGTACTTTTGATGTAAAGTGCTCTCACGCACTTTTTTTTCCTGCCAATTACTCGCTAGGAAAGCTCATATTCTCCGCCTTTTATACTTCATTTTATGTCATGTTCCATTTAGCAAAGTATGAGATGATTGACGTTCGCTAAATGAGATGCCTGAACTCTGCATTTTAAAAAATTCAATTGCTCGCTAAAAATGAGGCCAGTGACCTGATTTGATTCCCTTCGAAGGCACTTGTCATGTCAAGATTAATTACCTGGATAATGAAATTGCATCACCTGGGTGCGTGCGGAGGCAGAGAAGGTGTGGCGTAGGAGTACCTGTAAATTTCAAATTCACATTTCCTGGGCGCTCTGGAGTTCTCAGTCACCTCTGACCTCCTTTGAATAAGGTGTGGGAAGCAATTTATCAAATTGGCTGAGACAGGTGTCAAGATTTAAAAAAATGGAATCTCAATTAGTAAACTTTGACATATACAAACCAAAAACTGTTCCATTTTTGTAAACATTTTATATTCAATTTTTGGAAGCTAGTTTTGCAAAGCGGCACTGCGCAACTAGTTTAATATAGTAATTTGTTTTAAAAATACGATCAACTGCTGCACGTTTCTGTAATAAATGTCAAACCAATCTGGGGCAAATGACAAAAAAAGGGATTTTTTTTCAAAGAATTTCAACGTGGTACTTGTGCTGACCGGATTACTCGCATTAGGCCACTTAACCGAACATTGGAAAGAATTGGTTCAATCAATAATATCGCACATGCACGAGCATCCTTTTGTGTTGCTCAAAAGCACAAAAAAAGGGATGCGAAGCAATAAGTTTTTATATTTCATCTCACGAGTTGCAATAATTTCAATTCTGGAGGCAATCGTAGATTGCAATGTCAATTTTACGAAGCCTTAAAAAAATTAACGTTAAAACGAAGATCGTAAAATTCAAGTCATTTGAGGGAGTTTCTAGAAATTTTAAAAAATTTCTCGCATACAAATCGTTTACAAACTCTTCAAATCTTCTTCAAGACAAAACAGTTTGAGATGCATGTCCATTACATAATTTTGTGGGACATAAAATCCAAGTTTTTCTAAATGTTGTATTGCAGGAATTAAAATTTAGGATCAGATGAAGGGTGTTTAGATTCATTTAATTTGAAAATTTCACCACACGACGTCTTGCGGCCTGTCCTAAAAGACACTTCTATACTACAGTGGAGCTTCGCAGAAACTTTTACATGGTCGCCGACGGTGATTCCCGCAGAGATGTAAATTTCTTGAAGTGTTCACAGTCCCCCTGGAAAACACTTTTGTCCTAGTGAGCCCTTGAGTTCTACAGGCGTAATTATTTTGAACGCTTGAAAATTTAAAGAAGATTCACAACTAATTCTCACCAATGAGAATCTCAGCACATATTTCAACTCCTGGAATAATTATTACCCACATGAATAAAATTAATGGCCACTTGTCTTTACCTCTAAAGGGCCTTTGTCTAGCCTTTAATTTTGCTCAGGATAATTTTACAGTTGGTTACCCTTCGATGGTTATGTTAAATTCCTAGGGAACCAGTTCCATTTGTTTCAATAAACCCTCCAAAGTGAACAGTGAATCCATTGTGAACAGATTGGATCTTCATTTTTAACTAAATCATCATTAAATATTTAATCATTTCTTAGATTCGCGTCCGATTGCACTAATGGGACGGCGGAATTTTCCGTCTTGTAGCACTTCCTTATTTAAATCTCCAGGGTGGAGGTTGAGGTACTGCATCAAAGCAAAATACAACGCCCAATAATGTTAAGATTAAAAAAATTAGAATAATAACAAATTTTATTCGCTAATTATAATTAGCAATTGGTAGAAAACTATATTTATTACAATTGTAGATTAAGCATTAAATTATAAACTAAACCAATTTCTGCAACATATTTCCGGAAAGAAATACACTTGAAATTTTAAGATTCTTTGAAGCTCTGGAGAATGGAAATTTTTAAATATGATCCAATTCTAACACAATTTATTTATTTGTGGTCCTAACTATTGTGTATCATTAAGCGTAGTTAAGACTCTTGAAATTCATAAAATGGCGGTAAGTCCGCTAATTGGCGACCAATTTTACACACTCTGTTTATAAAATGGCGCCTAGAATATGGAAATTGGATTTTATTTTATGGAGTATATAATAGAAATTAGACGTAGTTGCAAATTGCCGTGGAGCGTCTCGTTGATTACCGTTATTGTTGAAAACTGGCTTTTGTAAATTGAATTGTAAATTCATTGTTGTTTTGAAGTTTTGTAGAACTGGGCTACGCGTGGGGATGTGATCACTGCGAGTCACGATTTGGAGTTCATTGGAACTGGTCCAGAAAATTGCTGCATTTTTTCCCCTGATTCACATGCTTTTGTTAACTTCGTATTTTTTATCTGTTGAATTGAGGCTGTAAAAAGGAGATGATGTTAGTTGGGAGATGGCAGATGTGCTGGAGAGGAAGTTGTGGGGAAGTTAATGGTGGTAATAAGGATGAGGAATGTTATATAAATTATAATTTCTAGCACCCCACAAGCACTTAACAAATGACAAGCAGAAGACACACAATGGAAAGAGCTTTCGCAGAGTTCTGTAACCTATTGTTGGACCCAACTCACATAAAGATGTCAAAGTTGTCATCTTTTCGAGTCATAAACCTCCCTGTCCGCACTCTGAGTAAATAGCCAAAGTCACACAATTAAAATTTTAATTCATTTTCAACGTTCGACCCTGTCACTAAATAAGAATTTAAAAAAAAGATTTTTTTTACACTAAATGTTTTAGCTGATCATTCCCGCACGGTCATTTACTAACGAAAGTGTTCAGCGTTCGTCTCATTAGGGATCAATTCCGAATTCTAATATAATTGACAATCCAAATAAGATTAAAACATGATTTGAATTTGAAAGATCCTGAAACTCGTATTGTTAGCAAATGACCGTGGAGTATTTTAAGGGTCGTCGTATCCCATGGGTACCCTTTGATCATCAAAATTTTCTAAACATATAGGATGTAGAAATTTAGCTGAGATGAGTTCTCGTTTAGTTTGTTGCAAATCACAGTATCATCAGTAGTTTTCGTGTGAGGCTTTTTTGAATTTATTCAAAATTTTAATAAAAAGTCAATTTTTTTCTCACTGCTCATGACTTTTACATTTCGCATCGAACTTCGGCGCTTTATCCCACTGTTATTCGAACGCTCTTGTTTCTAAATAGTCCGTTTATGACGGGATTTTTTTTAAAATTATGCCACAAAACCGTGTGGGACGTAACAGAAGGCTTCCGGATAAGGAGCACGCGGATGCAAATTTTACGGTTCAATGTTAATTCCGAGAAAACCGAAACCAAGAAAACCAAAACCGGGAAACCTAAACAGAGAATACCAAAACCGAGAACGACCAAAACCGAGAAAACCAAGACCTATAACGGCCATATCAATAACATAGGCTTTCTCGGTTTAGGTTTTCTCTGGTTTTGGTTTCTCGGTTTTGGTTTTCTCAGTAGTGATCTGCTACCAATTTTACCATTATCTTCAATCTGGTATGATTAGTTATTTGTTTGAAAGTGGGACGATATCTTCAATAAATAATTCCACAATATTTAGGAATATTGGAATATATATAGGTTCCTGGATTAGCCTTATGACATGAGCAGTTCATTGTTACTTTCCTTCATGTTTGTGTGCTCAATGGGATTACTAGACATTTTCTGTTCACAATGCATGCTTATCAAAGGCGTAAATTCAAACCCTTTCGGCAAAAAATCGAGCGATTGGATGTTGGGGCAGGGTGAGATTGTTTGATTGAATGGGCCACTAAATGGACGAAACTGGAGACAATGTCTGTCCAAAATTGGACATTCAAAGTCTAAAAATTCCTTCTTGCTACCTCTGGCATTGACAAGGAAGTGATCTCCAAGATGTAGTTTTTTGTTGCTATTAGGGCCTTTCATGGGGTGATTGTGTGGGTGCTGGTCAGATATAAGTCAGATTGCAAACAATTAAGCTAATAACCCAAAAATAAGGGTTATTTAAAATGTGCATACGATATGTCAATTAAAAAAAAGCTCACATTGAATGGTCAATTTTGTTGAGGAACAATTTTTAAATTCCGGCGTAAAATGTATTGGCCTTGCAAATGTACTGTACAAATATCTTGAACAAGAATTGATATATTTGCATTAGAGACTTCTGATTTGTTTCACTCTAGAAAATTGAAAATACTCAAAAATTAACTGATCCTGCAAATTGGGCTTATTAAATGTATGATATTTTTCGTTAATTTTGGCAAGCTTGTTTACAAAGGTCTTCTTCTTCTGTTACAATTTTATAGCGTATCCCGTTCCGCCTTTATTAGCCCATAAAATCTTGAATGTCATCTATTTAGTAAGCCACCGCTTTCAATGAAAAATAGTTATTGAAGCAACGGTTACAGCAATGTATAAGTGTATCACGCACCCTTCCTATTTTGACGCGTAACGAAAATAGTTCCCTAATTAATTGGATCCTTAAGGGAAGATCAGCCTCTTTTCTAAGCCACTTAATGCAGATCTAGTTTTCTAAGGCCTCGTGGCATACACTTACCTTACACGACCTTTCTAAGATCTGTCATTGAGTGGGCCCTTTCAAATGTCTTGATGTGTGGTTCCTGGTTTGATCTATTTTCCATACCTGTACTTAAGCGAAAGCCTAATGACTCCTTGGACAGACTCATTAACACCCTCAAGGCCACTTCAGACCTTATTGTCATGGTATATGAAATATAGACCCAGAAGCTTTGGTTTGGAAATCAATTAGATGAGAAGGAACAAAAGTGACTCAAGCAGTTAAATTGAATTCAGGTAATTGAAATCCTCAAAGGGAAGAATGATCTGTGAAAAAATGGACCATTGACAACGTGACACTGACGCAGAGAGGGGACAGGAAGAATTTTTTTTGCAAATTTTTTTTTCGCAGCATCCCTAGACGTCTCGCAAAGTGACATTGAGGGAGAAGGCACTTAGGGAGATGAAACTGGATAACAATGGACGTATTAACGGAGAGCTAATATCCTAAGATAATTTTGCGAAAGTTTAAGTGTCTAGAAAATTTGCATAATTAAAAAAAAAGTTGACTGGGACAACAAGTGGTTGGTGAAAGTAAAGTTGAATTGTGAGTAATCAGTTTAGTTGTCACATGAAAACGTGACACTACTTTTCCATTGAGGGCCATGTCCAGATGTCATTTGTAAATTGAAATTGTCATCTTCGTGTCAGGACACTCAAGGGAGGGCGGACGTGTCATTTGATTTCGTTGATGGCAATTGGCGATGATAAATGGACCTTGATAAAATCATTTAAACTTAAAGGTTGATTTTGAACATTTAAAGGTCCGCTTGTGTATCCCACCGAAAATGCTTACCGTGGATTGGCTGATATTGAGCCTTTCATTTTCAATTTGAGCGCTTGATATGAATTGATTTGGCGTGGGTGGTTTTCATGATGGTTTGGGAGTTCGCGTTGCACAATTGTTTAAATAATCCTGTTTTCCCTTTTCAAAGGTGCATTAGGCTAACAGTGCTTGCATCACGCTTTCAATGTAACGGGATTAGAGAGGTAGTGAGCACAAGTTCTGTATAAGGAAACATTAGCCTCAATTCCCAGTAAATCATAATTTACATAAAGAATCTTTGTTCTTGTTTTTTTAGTCATGTGTAGCATGTTTTTTTTTTGCATCCCGGTTACATATTGCGAAGGGTTGTTAGTATGCCAACCGATTTGTTTATTTGTTTCCCAGCACGCTCAAATACGCGAAGGGCTATAAATAAACCCACGTCTGAAGCAAATAAACTCATTTTGGCCATGACTATAAAAAAAATTAAATATATAAGTATAAAATACAAAAGTATTATATTATTTAAGTCTTTTGTGGGTAAAACCAAGGTCCTTGGCAACCATACTAACAAAATCCTTACCGATCTTGTTAGTATGGTTGCCGACCGACCTTGGGTAAAACTATTGTTTTTCGGCTGCGAAATTATGGCGAAAATTTTATGAAGTAAAGTCTAGTGAGTAGAGCAGAATTTATTTGTTTTTCAGAAACTTTGACAGGTTGCGAGGGTATAACCTCACATTTAGTTAGTTGTATTTAGTTAAAGGCCATAAGGCCTTAGACGCGTTTCACTCTCTCCGTCACAACACGTCGGTGCGCTTCACGCTTAAGCCCTTGTGCTTGTGCACGAGAAAGGAAAGGCCCTCAGAAGGCCCTCAACCACCAAGGAGGACGGAGCTCCGAAGCCAAGGAGCAGGACTAGCCTCACCGTGGCACCCAACCTTCTCCATACGGCAGGATGTCTTACAGGTCAAGTGCCCCTACACCCTTAAGACCCTTTAGCCTGGACAGGCTTGTGCCAGGAGTGGTAGATGTGCCAGGAGTGTCACCATCACCAGGATTGGTGCAGAGCCAAGAGTGGTTCCTGCCTTAAGGCTCACCTTTCTCTTTCTCGGCCATAGGCCTTAAGTATTTGTTAGGCCCCTTAAGGGCATAAGTTAAAGTATGCCTTAGGCTATATGGTTTAGTTTAGGCCCTAGAGGGCATAGTTTAGGCTTTTCAGGGCCAATAAACCCAGCCTTTGGGCAAAACAACACTTTAAGTACCCGATTGCCCCCTTCATTCATTTATTTAAGGCCTGGACAGTGGAGGTCACTGTACAAACCATACAAGGTTTATGGATTTTCAAATTAAATAATACTTTTATTGCTCATTAACTTTTACATGTTTGATGGGAATGTCAAGGATACTTGGTCACCTTTTCGTTTTTACTTTTTCATTGTTTTTGGGAAAATTAAAGTAAAGTAGAAACTAAAATTACTAGTTTGCCAACTGTCGCCCATTGCTGAAATTTATGGTAACAACAATTTTGAAGAGTAGTTGAAGCCCTTGAATCTGGCGTTTTGACCGAGATATTCTGCATTTTGACCATGGTGCTTTCGTGCATTTCTTGAGGAGTACCATCTCCCAATCAATGTGTCACATTTATCATCGCTGCATTGTACTATAATTGCTTTGAGAAGCGCACATTTTGAAACAATAGAGTAACGATTTAATTGTTAGTTCAAAAGGCAATTCAAAACGGTTGTTGCATAAGTCCGTATTGCATGCTCCTGCACAGTATTGGTATTATGATAATTTAATAGTAAGTGAGAAACTGCAAACGGTTTATCCTCGTTTTTATTTTGGTTTGAACGGTTTTGGTCATTTAGGAGGAGTAAAGTGTGCATGAAATGCTCATCTTCATTCAAGGGACTCAATGGACTTTGGGGTTAATGGAATGCAAAGTGAATGAAGATGAGGTGCATTGAGGCTTGGTGTAAGTGTTGTGGCATTTAAGCGGCACGAAGGAAATGCTTGATTGATAGTTGTCATATACTTGCAGCATATAAGTGACAGTTTGGAGCATTCGAGGCCTTATGCATCAGTTAAATGTATCTTTGCTCAATTACACCAACGGTGGACAGTAAATGCATTCCCATTCTAAGCACAAAGTTTAACTTAAATGTTCCAGAGATGTCGTTAATACTTACATTTTTAAGATTTAAAGTTTGGCTTAAAATTAAATAAATTTTTTAAATAGTCGTTCTCCTCATATGAATTATGATGAAGGAAGGCTTACCAGGTGGAATTTTATATACAAAATATTTGCAAAAATAGAATACCATTTGCACATGCTCAGTAGCAATTCCAAGATAAAAATTGGTTGAGCGTTTACTGATTGTTGAAACGTGATTCCTGCCGAAGATGCGCAAAGCTTCATTGGCTATGAATCGTAGCCAATCTGCATGCTCATATTTATGGAAAGCGACTGCTAGGTGGTTTAATTTGGATGAAGTTAACTAACCTTTCTGAATTTCCCTGTTAATGAAGTTTACGAAATTGAATTTTTGACAGTTTTACTAATGGTATAACACATTAGGCCTATGATTATGGATCGTTAATTTTAATTTCTAACATCATCCTCACTTTTCCTTTCTGTGGAGGCAATAAAATTGTATTGTCTCGTTTATGGAGACTTTATTTTAATTGCTTTTGTATATTGTCCTTAATTTGTCACACAGTGCGAGATGAGCTCTTATTTTTGCCATTTTGATTTGCAGGCAGAAATACGCTTCAAAAAAATACAAGCGATTCTTTGGACCCTTTTGAATGTTCGTTTCTAAATGCCGAGTAAATTTTGAAAGTATCTAGTATAAGATATTACAAAATTGTGAGTGAGGTGGCTATACATTTTTTAAAACAGCTTTTGAAACTTTAAATAATATCATCGACCTTTTAATTTTCCGCTTGTCATTAACATGAAATACGTAAACCGTTCATATGTACAATTTGAAGTTGAAGGATACATAGTCCAATTCCGCTCCGAATTCCAGCGTATATCTCCACCCTTGGCCTTCAGTAGCTAATTTGCTGTTTATTCTAGACCAGATTTAGATTGTGTCCTTAAAATTAGGGATGAAAATATGCTGATGCATTGAATCTATACATTGAATTTTCTAAACATGCATATTGGCCAGATCCCTTCTTGCCTTCCAATCGCAATTGTTCGATGACTTCAATGTTGCGGCTTATAATGTAATGGTGATATTGTTGATTGGAAAGTGTGAGTTATTACGAGGCTTAAAGTGCTCTAGAAATAGCAATCTAAGGCACAATTTATTAGTGAGTTGATATTCCTCGCCAAAACAAAAGTGTCCAATTTGTGGAAATGAAGGTCAAATTACCTCTACTTAACATATCTCGGCTTAAAATTACTCGAAACAATGGAAGAAAGAAATTGGATTTTTATTTCTAAATCGAAATGATCTTTAATGCTAACCTCACGAGTCATAAACACAATGTAAAATGTAACATTCTGTAAAAAAGAATAAATAAAATTTCTACAATTTGTAAAATTCTGCATAGTAGTATTATCTGCGTTTACTAAAGTACATTTCAACAAGATTTTAAAAGATTTTGAAATTTTTGAAAGACGCTTTAAAAATTATACACCTCGAATCTGAACTAAACGATGAAACCTACAAAAATGCAATAACTTTTTTCAAACAATTCAATTATACATCAAATTTCTACTAAAGCGGTGAATTTTAATGCGCACCTCACAAAGTCCTAGTTCAGAGGCAGGTAGCGATGAATTGGCAAAATGGTCAGCCATTTTTTGCATTGTGCCAATTTTGCCAATTCGGGAACAGCCAAAATGAAATTGGGTTTGTATAGAGTTGGGGATAGGAAGAGCCTTAGCGTCAATTGATTAGTTACGTAATTGACTCGAGGATTTAGGGAGATGACTCTTCAAAATGAAACACTGCGTTTGAGTTATTTAAAGTAAAATTAACTGATCGTAATGTGATGCAAGGAAATGAAATCCCTTTAGGACTCATCCATTTTCACAAATGAAGTTGTAAGCTATTTAAGACATTTTTTGACTTGTCTTAAATTTTGTCTTGACTTTTTCATTTTCATTTTTCTAAAGGTTGGAAAGTATAGCATTCAGGAAATTCCCAGGATTAATGTTATATTTGGAGCAATTTGGTGTAATAACGTAATGTTTAATGTGACTCTACATTGACTCAGATAGAAAGCGTGGCACTACTTTTTAACATGGCCCACTTTGTAGCAAAAATGACAAATTGGACGCTCGCCCGGAGCGTCTTGGGATTGAACGTTGTACGCTTGTGGCGTGGGTGGGACAAAAGGAGCTCGCGGAGTGTACGCGGCTTGAGGAACGTAGGGAGCTTGTGGCGTGTACGTCTGTGGTTGTGGCATTTGTGGCACATATGGGGCTTGTGGCGTGTACGCAACTTGCGGAGTGGTATTCTGTGTCTGATAGAAAGGCGGAGTTGCAGGAGAAGACGCAGGGCCGTTGTTAGCTTGTGCGGTCTCCATCATCTGCAACGCGAAAGATTACTCAAGAACCTCGGGCAAACCTCGGATCAAATAGTCCACCTTCATATCCTCAAGGATTGAGATTTGTTAAAATCTCCATCTTCTTTGTGACATACTGCTATACGTCATCTCCTCTTTTGAACTTCAGCGCCTTATTCTTGACGCGAAACTCCGCCTTACGATCTTTCACGCTGAAGTTCTTGACAAAGGCTACTTCAAAGCTCTGAAAAATGGACATCAAGTCACACTCATCGTCCTGAAAATCGAGGCGAAATGAGGGCCAGACGGTTTACTTCCGGTCGGCGCGAATCCTGGAGATGTGTCCGGAGGAAGGAGGGAGAGCGAATGGCCACGAGTTTGTCATCTTTATGGGGTTTTGTGTAGTCTTTGGAGGTGCTTGGGCACAGTGTATCCACGGTGCTGTCCATGCCCATGGACAATTGTAGGGCCGAGACGATTGGGTACTGGCAATTGAGTTGCCAATTGAATTAGTAATGTTGTGGGAAGCGTCCCACCGTGGCGCTTCAATATCACTCTTACAGTGACGACGCCACATTAAATACGCAACGAGAATACAAATTTGCATAGTGTAGAGTTCACTGAGGCGACATGCCGTATGTAAGTTAGGTGTAAATACTATAGGGTAATTTTTGCAAGTTCTTCCTATTTGTCATAGATCATCTCTATTGTTTGCTCTCGGCGACTTGCGAGGAAAGGTTAGTTTACCTGTTCAAAAAGTTAAATTGAAATAAAAGGAAAGTTTGCTTTGATTTAAGTGAGCCAGCGGAGATTAAATCAAAATTTATAATTAGCTGTAAAAGGCATATCAGTTATCTAATCTTCATTTAACGATTTCCTAACCAATATCGTATCGTTCAATCAATATTTTTAATTGTAATAAAATTTTGGATGTACTGAAACAATTTTACTAAGATGATATAACATCTAAACATTTCAATAAATCTGATCCTTGCTTATTTTTATTACTTTTCTCTAAATTTCTATTATTCAATTTTTTTTTGTGCTTTATGAAAATTGGAAATTAGATTGTGTGAATTACCTCTACTTCAATAGGATTTACCTCAAATTCGTTTTGCCCTCGTTTCTAATTTTGTATTAAATAACAATGCTTTTGCACAATTCCGACCAATTTGTGTTCTTGCTACATTCTTCAACAAGTCAACGCAATACATGAAAATGGGAGCTATTTTCAGTTTTTATAATTCCGTTATTACTGATTAAGCTTCTAATTAAAAAGCTTATAATTTTAAATCACTAAATCATACAAATTCGAAGGAGTTTGAATGAAAAATGGACTTATTTGTCTTGTTATTTAGGTTTTACAAGAAAAAACTTTGATTTCTCCTGACAGCAATAAAAATCAATTTAGTTGTCGAACCTAAAGCTGAAGCTTAATTGCTTGTAGCAAAGTAGGGTCGAGGGTTTAACGAGCATTTACAAGATCATTATTTGTTTTTCGCAATAACCAAAATGACAAATTAACTTTCACCACGTCATATCGCCTCACATTCTTAAGACTTTTTTGGGATACTTGACAGATTCAATGACACGCATGAGATAGGCTCCTGCCTAACTTGTTATTATTCCTTAATGAGTCAGTTAATGACAAATTGACAACTGCCCAGCCTCTTCCGCCTTAACCTTTGACCCTTACGACATGACAACAAACTCCCAATTAACTCTAATAAGAACTTGGCCCAATAACCCAATACCCTCAAAATTGTCAATTTTTTAAAGATATTGACAAACAAGGGCAGTGAACCAATGAACGAAGCCCATTAAAATTCCGCCGCACGGAATTGAAATTTTGTGAAATTCTATAACAATTTGTTGCCTGCAGAAGAAGTGTCGTTCTTACCACCAATGGTACCTGTCGACACGCTTTTGAAAATAAGTTTACTCTAATTAAAATGTTTTTCTAAGAATAGATGCATTTTTTTTTTAGTTAAAAAACCAAGCAGCGAGGTTGAGCGAACACAAACCTGCCCTACTCATGACTGCAGCTAATTTTCTGCATTCAATTTCATTCTGCAAATGCTTTTGCCAATGCACAGTGGGCCAGATTGGGCACAGATTTGGCCAACTAATTTTTTATTGAAATTTTCAATAGTACTTGCATGTTTTGTGTTACAAAATAAAGTAATCAACGTAAATTACACATTTTTGTACCATGTACAAAAATCGTGGTCGCGGGTTCGAATCCTACCATCACTTCTCAATTTTTTCTTTTTTGTACATTTTACTATGCCTAAGTACGTTGAATATTCTGTATTTTAGATGTATAATTTTTGCAACATCCCCTGATGAGATAAAAAATAAAAATTCAACAATTCCAAACCCACAACACCCGATTTCTTTCAAAGTTTAAATCAAAGTTCCTCAAATTGGGGCAAATTGGGGCAGCCCAAATTTGTTTAAAATCTTTGACAGTGACATGTATTGTTATGTACAAATCGTATTTTTACTGCACGGGACAGCATGGGTTACTTACGTTCTACCATAGAATACCCATGCTAATTCTATGTATTTTTATTTTGTAATGAAAGTTTGAAGCCTAGCAGTGTCCCTATACATTGTGCGATTTGGACCAAATTTGAGAACCAAAGTTAAAAAATAGTTTAAAAGCAATTTTTACAAACGGTTCATCAATATTACATAGTTCGATTTTATTGCATTTGGCCAAGTTTGGGCCTATTCGGAACCACTGTGCAATGTAACGAATCACAATTTCCATGCATGCTCGTGTCAGAGAGCTTCCACATTTTGGTGATTTTAGCACGTTAATAGCTTTTGCTTTAAATGATTGACTTGACGCGAAGAACAATGTTTGTGGGCAGGTAGCTAAGCCGTTTGGCATAATTGTATGCGAGTTAACAGTAATTTCGTCTTATAAACAGAGAGTTGCATCTTTTACAAACGCTTTTGCAACACGGTCAAGATACGGCTTCTTAAGAGACCTCATATCACACTCCCTGCCTAATTTTGTCTATTTTGGCAAGAAGAATGTTGCCATTTAATTTGTGGTTTCGTATAATTTCTTCCTTAGCCATCCTGTGCAGATTCATCAGTAGGAAGGAAAGCGAATCAAAAAGTTTTATAATCAACATGAGTGAAAATCTGCGTCCAAAAATCCTAGCGTCCATTTTGATGGCTGAAAACCAAAGGCGAAGCTTTGATCTGTCATTATTAGTAGTACTCACTAAAAAATAATTACAAATCCTAATCATAATACACAAGCACCACGTTATAACTAAATTGAAAATTTCACTTTTGCTATTTAATTGCCATGATCATCACCTACTCCTTCCTCTGGCTTCCAAATTTGAATTGTACAGTGTAATGGATGACTTCCCTTGCAAAATAGAATTTGTATTTTCTTTGAGACTCGGCCGAAATCACGATTTTTTCTTAAAAACTGGGTGAACAATTTATCATTTTTCTACGTTGAAATTGGGTACAATTTACAATTTTAAATATGGAGAAGATGACTCTCAGTTAGGAAATGGAATTTGATTCAATATTTCCGGGTGGCTTCCCCTATTAAAGTGCCATGATATGCGGTAACTGTCTTGTGCATTTGGTGGATAATTAAGGAAAATTGAGACTTATGCATCTTCGCTTAAATGCTTAAAGCTCTGTCATCTTTGTATGTGCTATAATTTTCATATTGTTCTGCACATGAGATGCAATGCGATAAAGATCTAGTGCAGTTCTAATACCGTGCAGTAGCCTTGACTTCGTCGAAATAAGTAGAGTAGAAATCATTACAAAAGAAATTGGACTCGAATCTAATGTTTATTATCTGCAAGCCAATTCTTACTTTCTACTTGAATCGGAGAAGCTTATTACCAGCCTGTAGCGGAAGTACGTCTAAACTATTTTGAAAAATCGTTCTAAAAAATAGATTCCTATTTGCGTTAAAATCTTTTTATTTTTACAAAAACCAAACAAGCCAGTTCGAGGACGGGAGGATTTTAATCCAAATTAAAAGCTGTTATAGGACGTGCTTATTTGGCTACTCTTAAGTAAAAATTGGTAGTAAAAGAGGTTTAGGTTTACCACTTTTAAATCATTAGCCGCATCATCTACATTTATAAATTGGATAATGTGGTAATAAAAATAATTTATAAGTTGAGAAGTTTAATAATCATGTTTGATTAGAGTACATGCAGTGTAACTGTCAGTTTACGCACGGGGATAGTAAATAATTTAATAATGCGCATATCCTGAATTGATGGAAATCAAGACGGGATTTGCAATTTGTATTTAAGAATCGTTAGTGGAAAGGGCATTGTGTGATATATAAAAGGGATTTAAAACTTGTGTAATTAAACTTTTAACTTTTGTCAATCTTCCTGTATCCTGACAACGTACCACTGATGTCAGCCATCATATTGATGACAGCGGGAGAGTGATGGCAGATATTAGCATTACATAATTTCCATGAATAGATACGAAGTAGCCATATAACGCCTCCATGAAATTCAATTCATGTTTCATTAAAATCACACTCCGCACGGAATAAAAGAGCCAAATCGTTCCAGCATAAATGTTTACACTTTATATTGTGATGAATATTATCGATGAAGCCATTACTCTTCATTTTGCAATGTGCATTTTTAACTTTCGAAAACACAAATTCAACTTTTCAGAAATAAGTTTACACAAAGCAGAAAATTTTTTAATGGTATTTTGTATGATTTTATTTAAACTAATATAAGAGGGCATGGTGCATTATGAAGTTTGTTTTTCTGAAGTAATTTCCATCTGCATCAGTCTTAAGTTCATTTTTAAAAGTAAAATCGGCTTTCAGAATTTACTGAGAGTATAAATATGAACAAGTGAAAGTAATATTTTCGTTTCTTGAATTTTTCAGCGCCTAATATAGCGAAATAGTTATGCAAACATTACCATATTATAAATCGTATATTTTGTTTGTATTTTGCAGGATCACATTCAGGAAGTGCTTGATAAATGGGAGCGAATTGACGACGAGATTTGGGCGAAAGTAATTGTGTTTGAGCGGAATCGTCGTGTGGCCAAAGCCTATGCCCGTGCCCCAGTTCTCACTGTCAACGGATCCGATGACGGATTCGATGGGTTTCGAATTGGCCTCAACGGATTTGAAAATCCGATGCGAGACAGCAAAACTGAAGACATTCTCAGACACATTGGACATGGCATCAAAATCAAAATGGACGACAGTGGCAACATCCTCATCAAGCGCGTCTCCAAAAATTCAGTTTTCGTACGGGCCACAGCCGAGGAGAATGCCATCTCAAACGATGTCACCAAACTCTTCAACGGAGCTTTAGAACTGGACAAACCACTCAAAGTAAGAATATTAATATAATATTAATGTATTAATATATATTAATGTACTAATATTCTTTTAATATTCATTGAGCCTTTCACTTTCCAAAATGAAAAATTTGCAAAATGTTGTAATATTCGTAGTTCTGATTACGACTAGAAGGAAAGGATAAAGACTTTCTTAAGGCTATTTTTTCTAGGCGTTTTTAAAGGCTTTGGATTACAGACGCTCTTTTAAAAAAATCGTTTTAAAAAGATTCATAACCTGTTACTTTTCAAGTGAACAACAAAATGTGAGTTAAAAAAATATTGGAAATACTGAAATGATAGACCGATTGTTGTGAAGGTGTATGGAATAAGGGTGTGAAAATATTATTGGTCTTGGGCAAGAATTTTGTTTGACTTCATCTTCAATTGATTGTTTTAAGTTGAAGGCAATTTGAAGAGCACTTGAAAAAGCTCGTGCCGTGCTCAAGTTTGTTTAATTTTCCAAGACGCTTTGTAATCCATTTGTGTAGAATGTAGACATACAAAAAACACTTTTGACAAAACCTGACAGTGTTACAGAGGACCATAGAAATTTTGGCAATCGAATTGATTTTGAACGCATTGACATCTCATGGCCTTTCTCGTCGAACCATTTGAGTCACCCAAGTTCAATAGGGTGTCAAATTAACTTCAAATATGGACGATGCACCTTGTCCATTAAAATTTTGCGTACCATATATCGAGTGAAAAATTGATCCATGACCTTGCAACTATGTAGTTGGATTGACAGTGTATCCCGTTTAAAAATGAAAAGCCCTTTCAAGTAGCATTTTCATTTAATGGGTCTATTTGTTGTGAATAAATTATAAAAAAATTTTTACACAACTAGCCCAGAATGAGAAGTGGACCACACCCTACTGCATCACCTCTTAGCAAAAACTATTAATGCATTTGTATTGTTTTCGAAATATCTGTTATCCTGTACAGACAATCATCGAATAGCGTCCAACTGCGATATGTAATGGATATTAGTATATCCATTATACGTTCAGTTACTGAACGTATCTGATTGTGTTGCGTGTGACCTTCAGGAAGGGGATGGATGTAATTAGGCAAATCACAGCCTAAAATCCTAAAGTCTCCATTTCCCACATCCTGACGGAATTGGATACAATTAACAAAAAAAAAAGTCCATTAAGGAAATCCGCAATTTGATGGATAGAATTTTACAGTTGAGAATAGATATGACTAATATTAAAAAAAAAGTTTGAAGGCATCATTTTCAAATAATCTACTGACAGAAAAAGATGGATTGTGACCACTTACTTTCATTACGGTATAAAAAAAATTAAAGGTTGATTTTTTTTCATTCACTCGAAGTGCTACCTTAAGATTTTTTTAATTGCGCCAAATCTAAGACAGGTTTAGATGACCCTATGAATTACAAACAAAAGTAGAGTTCTGCACAGAGCTTTGAACCCTGGAAAACGGAAAATAGGAACCCATGTCGAGTACCTAGGTTTTAGGGTACCAACATGGGTTATTTAAGGTACTTTCCAGGTGCTAATTGGAAATACGACAAAGTTCAAATTCTAATGAGGCCTTTAACCGCAAGCGTCGACAATCCCGATGACAAAATCACACTTCATCGCCCATTACACATTCATTTTCTACCGAAAAGTGTATTTTGTGTGTATTATTTTACGGCAATTTAATTTTGCCGAAACCGACGTTTCATGTGACTTTTTCTTGAATTTTCTTCTTTGGTTTCAAAAACACCATGTTTTTGGTCGGTAAACATTTACCCACCGTTAAATTTTTTTTTTTTTATTTATTTTTTTTTTTTACAAATATTTGCTTTTAAACTCTTCGAGTGCGTTAACACTGAACCTGGAAAGTGATTCAGCCGTTTCCACAAAGGTCAACGACAAGTTCTCAGAATTTTTACGCTGGGTACATACTTTCGCTTTCCATAAAACATTAATATCGGTTAACACGAAAGGACCAGGTCTGGTTTTCAGGCAGTTTTTTTTTAAAACAAAAGCGTTCTGGATATAAGATTTATTATAATGCAATGATTCAAATCAATTTTCGTTTTTTAGCATTAAATTACCTCAAGGCATGGAATAGAACTTCAACAAAAATTAAATGCCCTTCTCAATTTCTCGTAAATTTGAATACACTCCCAACTTTATCAGAATACAGTTAAATTTCAGAAGAAAAAAAAGGCAAAATACAAAAATTTACGGAAGAGAGTTTTAGACAGGGAATAACGCTAATTAGTAAGAGCGCGTTGTCTTTGCTTAAGTCGTGAATATTTTATGATTAACGTAAGATTGATTAGGCCCTATGAGTATTTTTACAAGGTTCGTTTAAATCACTACTACTGTATTGCTACTGTAGACAGTATGAGTAACATTGACATTGGATTTGATGGCGATTAGTTCGAGACGAGCCCTTCACACCTTGTAATTGATAGAAGGAAATATCTTGGGATGAGGCTCAATTATCCAGCATCAATTTGAGAAGCTGAGTAAAACAATGGATTCCAGTTCCCATGGACGGAATCATGCCACTAAGCGCAGTAGCTTCTGCTGAAGACCACTTAAATTAAGAAATTAAGTTAGTGTGAAAGTTTCGTTTAATTGGGCAATCCACTTGGGATCCATTTTTATGAAGCTTTCGATTTAATTCCTTTATATAGAATTCATTTAGTCCAATAAATACTAGATTTTAGCTAGTAACAATAAAGGTTCTCGTTTAACTGTCGCTTTCACTCTGAAGCGATTTATAGGCGATTATGGCTAAAACTTAAGAGGAAAACATACAGTTGCGAAAAAATTCCTAATTAAATTACCCACGCCTTGACGCTTATTTTAACTAACTAATTTGGAATTTAATTCAAAGTCCTAAGATATTATTAGGTATTTTAGGATAGGGTAAAGTTAGCTGAAACACAAACGAGTGTTTTCGTGGTAAGTGAAAGTAAAGGATTTTTGATTGAATGGTGTGAATGATACGGAGAAAGGTCAATTTTCACTTGACCTTTTCCCAGGCCTTAAAAAAGAGGTGTCACTTGAAAAGGACACTTTTGATCTCTGAGGGGGCTAATTCGCTTTTGATTTTTGTTCACTTTGTGGGTCTGCTAACTGGCTTCCATTTATCAGTGTCGCTTGAGGTATTCTAATGGTTCCATGTCAATACCGAGAGAACCAAAACCGAGAAACTTAAACCGACAAAACCTAAACCGACAAAACCTAAGACCAAAACCGAGAACAGCCATAAGAATAACATGGGCTTTCTCGGTTTTGGTCGTTCTCGGTTTCGGTTTCTCGGTTTTGACCTGCTACCATTCTAACAATGGGGACTGCAGTCACAAAAGAAAAGCATTTTCATCTGCTCATCTCTTCCGATCACAATTCTTTTATTATATCGTTCCTCCTTTACAATTCCAACAACTTTCGGCCTCTTAATTGAGTTAAAAATCAGTCGTAAGTAGGTTGACGCAAACGTTTAAAAATTTGCGAGGCCCGAGTCCAGGCGGGTCTGACCTGCGCAAGCGCAAATTATCACGTATCCAAGCCGCAACGGACCTTGACGGCTTCTCTTTTCTCTCTTTTCAGCTCTTTGACATGAAGAAATTTGCTTCAAATGTGAGCCGAGAGCTGCGCCGCGCATATCCGGATCGACGCAAATTGGAAATCGAGTGCATCACTGCCGTATCGTTCGTGAAGCAAGAGACTGAGCTCCTCAGTTGTCCGTGCTGGATGATGATAGTTAACTTGGTGGCTATGGACATGCTCAAAGCAAGGATCCCTCCATTGAAGAGCATTCAACGAGCCGGAATTGAGGGGACGGTCCCCAACGCCATTCTTCTTCCAGCACCAATCCCTGTCACGTCAACGGCTCAGCCACCAACCACCAACGCAACCTCCCCCGCCAACAACAACAATAGCACACCCAGTGGACAGGACATTCGGCCCAAGATCCCATTGCCAAGAGAGGATGAGGATCCGTACACAATTGTTGGTGGAGTCAAGACGAGCCGAGCCGGTAGCGACAAGCCACCAAAACTTCCGCCACGCGATTTAAACATTCCAAAAGTAAGGCAAAAAAAAAAAGTTGCTTTTGCTTACTTTCTTGAAACTGCACGCGTAGTTTTCTTGAAAAAAAAAAAACAACTTGTGAAACGAAATTTTGAAATTTGTTTGCAGCCTGATTATGACGATTCAAAAGAGGAGGTGGAGCCAATGTTGAAGCCCTTCCTCAATTCCACGAGAAGTAGCGCAAAGGATAAGCCTCAAGGAAAAGATAGAAAATATGGTAATTTTGTCAATTTCACGCAAGTAACATCGCTGTTGTTAATGAACAGACTTGAACAAAAATGTTGTTAAAACCCATCAACTATGTATTTAAATAATGTACAAAAGCCGGCTAAATTTTTCCTAAAATATTTATTATTTTAGAAATGTTTAGGATAATTTGTTTTCTTAACTGAATCGTATCCTAAAATTGAAAAAGAAGCTTATACGTCAACATCTTGCTTTACATTGATACAAACATAACCTTAACCAAACGATAATGGAAGCTATAATGACCAGTCACAAATGCTTTGTAAGAATATATTAATAGGTTTGTGGCTAACCCCCCGAGAATAAAATTTTTTAAGGTTTTATACATAAAGCTAATATAATTATTTAATACTGAATACGAGAAAGTGTGTGACAAAGTTAGGAAGGTATAGCTGAAATTGTCTTTAATTTTTCCTTCATGTTGTCAGGGGCAGTTAAGAGAACTCTATTTGTTTCGTTACAAAGGAATTGTATTTGCTCATTGAATAACTAAATTCCTGTTAAAAAAGTAAAACGAGCCCATCCTAGGGAAAAAGAAGTAGAGAATAAAATTAAAAATATTCCAATAGATAATAGAATGCAATAGATAGATAAGAACGGAAAGTTTTAGAAAATGTTTAAACTCAAGCCTCATTTCATTGTTTTTTTTTACCAATTTCGTGGTAATATGCTATTGAAGTAATTGACAAAACAGCTATAAGTCAATTCCTATATTAATTTGTTATTCTATTAGAACCGACTGCCCGACTAGCAATTAAAAGACAAACAAGCATGAGGGCGACAAATAATTGCAAAATTGAAAAAAAAAAATTGTAAAAGTTTGCCTAGGAATTGCCGTTTGCCTATAATATTTTGACAGATGTAGCTAAATATTTTTTGTAATTTTGTTTGTCAAATATTTCTAAAAAATATTAAAGTATGTAATATGTAAGAACACATTTTTTTGATGTCTGTTAATGAACGATTGAACACTCATCTTTCTAAAAATTTCAGATGACCCATACTACTGTGGCCTACGAGCTCGTATTCCAGCTTTTGTTCAAAAGGCACTTCCGACCAGAAACAAGCCGAAGCAGCAGTCGCCAGCAGTTCTACAGGCACAGCAGCAGCGTCACATCCAACCTACTCCTCCACCGGCGACACTCGTCGTCGTTGCCCCACCTGTCAACGGTACAGTTGGAGAGCGCGAAATTCGAAATGGTCATCTTGCCACCTTGTACAACGGTACGGTGCACCTTCTTACGCAAAATAACAATAATATCCAGCTTCATGGTCAGCTCCCGCCGCGATTTGTTGGCGGGAACGGTCACTTGCCAGGACATCCAATGATGTGGCACGCCAAGTCCGTCGATTCAGGAATGGGTAAAAGACATATTGACTGAACAGACCCTAGAATTACGATCCAATTTTTTGCAAAAGTTTTGCATAAACATGCTTAGCAAATTACATTAAAACATAATTCAGTGCGCCTTGAATTTTTTAAACACGAAATATCACAATTTCGCAAAATTTTGTAATACCATCTTTCGTCCAATTCAATGATACCACTTCCAATACGTCCAGGTTATTGGCGGCACTATGTTAGAAATATACATTTTCAAGATTTTGTCTTATGTTTCTCAACTACTCTTAAAAAAGGACATTTAAGATTAATATAATTCATATTTTTAATACTATAATTTTAATATTAATGAATTAATTATTTTTTTCTAAATTTATTTTTGTAGCTTCAATTCATTCAAATCCTTATGCTGACCCGCACTCGATACGAAAATTAAATGGGAGTGATAAGTACTCTTGGAACCAAACGTTTGAGAGTGGTAAGTCATAATTTAAAATTAAGTTTCAAAATGTTCAAAAAAACACGCTAAAGCTAATTCCTTGCACTGCACTTGGTATGCAAGAGACGCCTAATTGGCAATTTCACAATATTGAATGTTTTTGACAAAATTAAAAAATTTTCGTTTTAAATTTGGTTAACAAAAATTTTTGAATTGGTATTTTCAGAGTCATCGGAAAGTGAATGGGAAAATTATTGGCAATCTTGAGGTTTTGTAAAAAAAATTTAAAGAAACAATACCAAGTCGAGCCATATAAAGTACGGTGCACTAATCCTGAAAAATTCCACTGTAACAGATTCCAGCTTTAAGTCAAGCACTGATTAGTTGTAATTAGTTGTATTTAAAGGCGTTGTAAGAAACGTTTAGTTACAGTGCCATTTTCCGCACCACACATTTCGGAAAGTATGTATGCTTATTAGTAAGCACAATTAGCATTCCAGCACTTTAATTTAGTAAGCATAGTGGCTCTTAGGTTAGTACTGTCACATTTACTAGTATCACTTCCCAAATAGATGCATTCTAAAAACAATCGCTTGCGTTTGTTAGTTCCTTGTAAGAATGAGTAGTGTTGGCTTACCTTATCCAATGATGGTATTACTAACAGAGAATCATACCGTATATGAGAAAACTAAACATAGCCAGACAAACCCATTGAAGGCCGGGATAACCCTTAAGGGACTTGAAAATTTTCTAAGCCCTGATTTTAAGTCCCAAACACAATTTCTGCCAGTGAAACGTGTCCAAGTTACAAGAAGCCTCTTCAAGACCATTCCGTAATAGGACGGGTTTGTTTGGCTATAAGTACAAATATTCTTTTTTAAATTTTTTAATTGTTCATTTTCTTCAAAACAAATTAAGAAAGGTAATCGGTCTGGTTCTCATAAAGTAGTCTACGCTGCACTAAATTACTTGCACTAGCATGGCTATTTTGACCAATTAGTTAATTACTTTAAGTGCGTTACTCCTAACTCCAGTGCTTAATTGCCTTAATTTTTCTTGTTTTGTAGAATCAGAGTTGAGTGAGTCGATTTATGCTCCAATTTACGGACGCTTACCCCTGCCAATGCGAAATCCAAACACCTTTAATCCACAGAACAGGCTATATGTGGGTGAATGGGAATAAGGTAGTGAACGTAAGGAGCATGACGCGTTGATAATTACTAGTTGTAATATTTAGCTAATTGT